>CAOGCB010386334.1:0-10602 GCA_948266635.1 Cnidoscolus chayamansa | reverse complement strand
TTGTGTATATATATTTGGTGGTTGGTGTCCTGAAACATGGAAAGGTTTCAGTGTAGCTGCCTTCTCTGATTTATTGTCCACGTTAAAGCTTTCAATATCCTCATGTGTGATGCTTTGGTAAGGCTTCTTTCCTCTATATGCTTCCAATTACTACTACGATGTAACAAATCCAATATCTGTGTGGCTTTTTATTTGAATAGCTTGCAGTTATGGTACTATGCTATCTTAGTCCTGCTGGCTGGTTACATGAAAAATGTCAAAATTGCTGTATCTGCTTTGTCCATTTGGTAAGATCATTTCCAAAATCACCATTTCTTGGTTCAGTTGTTTTCCAATTAATGACTTACAGGACAATGTCTCTGCAGTATCAATGTCATAGTTTGGGATTTCATGCTATGTCTTGGCTTCCTGTCTGCTACCAGGTCTGTCTTTCATGCCTTGTTGAGTACAATGTGAGAGATGCATAATTATATTGACGTATCTTGTTTGTGTAGCGTGCGGGTGGCAAATGAACTAGGGAGAGGAGATGTCAAAGCTGCAAAATTTGCCATTAAAGTGAACTTGGGCACTTCAGTTTGTATTGGAACGTTGTTGATGATTCTGTGTGTATCACTTGGGGAAAAAATGGCATACTTGTTTACGAGTGAAAGGGCAGTAGCAGAATATGTGTCAAGCCTCTCAATACTACTTGCTTTCTCCATTCTACTCAACAGCTTTCAGGCAGTATTGTCTGGCAAGCATTTCAGGCTTTCTCTGTTTCTTTCTTTAGAAAACAGCAACTCATTGATCTTATATTTCTGAAGTTGCACATCCTATTATTGCAGGGGCAGCAATAGGTGCTGGGAGGCAAAGCATGGTTGCATATGTGAACATATGTTGCTATTACGCAATTGGTATCCCTGCAGGTGTCATTCTTGGACATGCAACTCATCTGCAAGTGAAGGTGTGTGCAGTGCCAGAAATTCTTGATTACAATCATGCATTTCGATTTGAAATTTGAAATTTGAAATTTGATTTTTTAACAGGGTATTTGGATTGGAATGATAATAGGAGTAGCTATGCAAGTAACTTCACTTGGCTACATCACCTCAAGAACTAACTGGGAGGATCAGGTAAGCTACAAAAATTAACCTTTTATTTTGAAATATTCCAAGTAAAATTATAAGAATCTGATAAAGCACGTAAATTTTCTTTTCTTTTTGTTATTTGCAGGTTAAAAAATTATCAAAACGTCTAAATAGATATTTGAAACCTTCAGAAAATCCAACAGAAAATGCAGATGATGGTTAAATTTATTTGTCAACTTTATCTATAAAATTGTTGCCTTTGAAAATGCAAGTTATTTATATATTCATAGAACAGATTTGGACTTGCGGAGATTTATTTATATATATATATATAAATGGTCTTTAGCCTTTAACGACTTCGAAGCTGTTTAGACATATTTACGATTCTTGAAAGGCAAAATCCTTTGAAGAATAAGAATTTAAGAGCCGATAACACACCAACATTCAACAATGCATCAAGCAATGGCAATAAATAAATATAGGTGCTGGGGTGGGTGTTATTCTTGGATATGACCAAACATGAACCTGTACAGAAGTTTTATGTGGACGTGATTTGTTTGACATTGACATCAACTTTACCAGAGAGCATTAATTGAAACTACTGGATGACAATGGCGAATAAATGTGGACATTAATATATGACTTGGATTCAAATCAAATAGTTGCTGTAATTCCTTGTCACAGAGAGGATCAATTTCTTCATAGATAGAAGTTGATAGTGTTTTAGTTTTCTTTTTAACCATTTTCAGTTTAAACTTTATTGTTATTATGATTTTGGTCTAAAGCTTAAGACTAATACAAATAGCGACCTTGTAGTTATCATCAGGAATTGTATGTTTTCAGTTTTAGAGCAAACAGAAACAAAGGCTTGTATAGAGAAATCGAGTCATTGAAGCATATCTCGATTTCAGTGTATAGAGAAAAAGGTGCAAGTATTTTAATTTTAATACTGAAAAGAGAACTTGCTATTACAGAACAGTACTGATGCATCGAGTCCGAAGGCAGAAATTTTTTCACAAGTCAAAAAAAAAAAAAAAAAGAAATACTATAAATCCTTTACATTCTTTAACAGTTATCCTTTCAACAGATTGTATGCTGGTAAATCTTTCACGCTATGGACATCTTCAAGTGCGAGTTCACGTTCTAACTGCGTCCTTGTCGACTTCAAAACCTCCTGGGAATGGAAATCGTAACATTAAATATGAACAACATAAAAGTACCCATGTGAAAACATCCTGGAGAAGGTAACAATGAAATTACATTAAATTCCATGTAAGACGCACGCTTTGCAAGCCATTGAGCATCCATCATTTGAAATGCTACACAATATAGGTTGTCAAATGCCATTTCATCGCCTGCAAGTAATTCTGCAAATTTGATTCCTGCTGGAGTGGATGGCTTCCCTGCATGTACATTTCCAATTTTTAAGAACTGGCCATTCACCACTTCTAGCAAAGATAACACCGTTAAAACTAGCATTTTAGAATTTTTTATTACCAGTTTGAATATCCAACATTTGAACCAACATAAAGGAAATGTTTACACCAGCTACAGCAAAAGGATACTCCCACTCAGCTCTCGTTCCATCTTTCTTATGTAACAATCTCTGGAAGGAGTCCTGTTGACCAAAAATACCAAACATCATTAATTAATCAGTAGCATATTATTATGAGTTGAGCACTTGCCAGTTGCCCTTATTAGTTGGTGTAAATCATTAAAATATTACACCAGCTAAGGGCAACTGGCAAATGCTCAATTGATAATAATATAGAATGGATGATGATAGATATTAAATAATAATTTACAACTCATCCAAACTAAAGGAACAAACCGGATACTTATTCGCAAAGAAGATCAGATTCTCCAATGATATAAATCCACCTCCCCTTCAATAATAGCATGGGAAAAAATGGCATCAATATACGTTTACAGGAGAGAATAAAACCAGATTCATAATCAGCTCCACACAAAATCTCCACATACCGAAAATCAGTTGAGGGGTCAGAACCTTGCCAGCCCATCTCCTTCCAAAGCTCAGATTTAAGAGATGGAAGCTCCCTACCAGGATAAGCCAATCTCCACAATTGTTTAAGTGCATCCTGAAGGTTAAAAGAAAATCAATTTCTGACTCCAGCTTCAAAATATGAAGGCCAACATATAACATTAATCTGATGGCATTGTTGCTCCTGTTTAATAGAGCACAGAGTTGATTAAATTATGACAATCCTGACATCAAAATATAAAATAAGCATGTTTTTGATAATTTTCTCCCTTATGATATAAAACTCAGCATCTGGTGTCAATTTCATCATTATGTTTGTTTTGACTATAGCACTTTGGTATAAACCTAGAGGTCTTAATATTGAGGGAACTTGCCAGCAAGTGCAGCATACAGTACAGACCTCGATTGATCTTCAGGAAATTTTCAACAATGAAACAGGAGAACCAGAACCACTCCAGAGTGTTCTAGTAGTATATCTAGCCTACAAAAGGTATGTTTCTAAAAGGAAATAGCTGGTATTACATGAACTTATGAACTCAGTAAAGCCTAAAACTTTTGCATAAATGCAGATGTGGACATACCGATGATGCACAGATCTAATAAGACTTATCAGAAAGTCACTTGAAATGGTGATACAGTTAATGCCATCTTGTAGTCCTCGCTGTAAATTTTTTAACTATCTAAAAATGTGGAAAAATACAAAGGTACAATTTAAGTGTTTTGCAGCTTATCCAGGGTTCATAAAAATTTCCTTCAACTGAAATGAAAAATTGATGTTTAATTAGTACATTACATGCTTCTTTCTTTGAATGCAAAGAATGATTTAATCAGAAAACAACAGCAACTTCAACAACTAAAGGTAAATAGAACCGAGACATCATGAGAAATAATGATTTAAAGAGAGAGAAAATGGAAGAAAACCTACTTGATGCTCCACTTGAGAACCATCAAAGGATACTCCCAGCCTTTGCTGCAACTTTCTGAGTCTTTCTTCCTTAAAACACACCAATTTACAGCATAAAAAATCCAGATTATTGACAAAAGGTAACTTTTACATTCAAAATTTACATAATTGGTTAATGTCAGAGATTGAAAAATTTTAAAAGAAAAACACACAACTTTTCAAAAGACTATGAAACAAGTAAAGAACCCATTTGTACAGCAAAAAAAGGAAAATAATACCAATTGAATTGATAGTGCAAAAAACGCATGATTAAAGCAGAATATACAATATTAGCAATAGACACCATTTAGCTCATCAATGCTTAAGATCAGCTAAACAAGTTAAATATTTTGTAATAACATACTAAAAATAAAGAATGCCATACCATACCATTTTGTCAGGTTATATGACAAAAGGAACATGATTCTCTTAAAATATACAAGGCACAAAGTGTACATGAGACACTTTCGCCTTTACTTTAGATTGTAAAGTGGTTCATCATTTATGAATTTGAAGATGAAATCTCTCTAGTGATGGATGGATTCGCTGTCTTTTCTATTCAGGAAGCAGATAATTGCTATTTCTAAGGAATGTTACCTCTAGCACCCTATCTACTTGATATTTGCATTTCACTTTCTGAGTGAGGCAGTGGTCTTTCTTTCTTCTCAAGTAGTGTAGGTTTAGAAATAATTTATTTCTCTCAAAGATTATCAAACATATGAGAGGGGAATATCCATACATGAAACACTTCTTTTCTCCAAATAAAACCACATAATACATTTCTAAAACTATAGCAATACCCCCAAATCACTAAATATACCTGTAAAGGACTAATATAAGTTCGAAGAAGATTCCTGTCTGATGCATTTTGAGCAGCAAAGGGCAAAAACCGTCCAATGAGTGATCCAGAACCTAAGACAATATTTGCTGAAAAAATTGGAACTACTTAAATATTCTGATAATCTATAATTTTAGACCATATGCAACTTCATATCTAGGCAAATGCTTTGAAACAGTAATTTATTAGTCTGTGCATAAATAAATTAACAGTAAACTCCGCAAGTTTCATTATATGGCAACCTGTGTACTCTTCACACAAGCATCAAAAACTACGAACAGTACCAAGCATGTAACAGCCTAAATTGTTTTCCTTTATACTGTGATTCTAAAACTTTTTGAAACACTTTTAAATAAAATTCAAAACAGGTTTCTTTAAAAAACAAGCCAACCAAGAGAGAACACAAAAATAAACTATCTAAAGTGTCATTTCATAATTCTGCCAGTACCACCAGTAACATGTCATTCAAGAATTAAGTGTTCCACTCAAGATAGGTGTCAGGGTTTGCAATGAAAATACCCAAAATGACAGGAAAAAAATCTATTGATATCTGGAATGTGATCAAATGGAATGAAAAGTTATAAGCATGTGCAATCACTCAAGCAAATGTTATGCCTCTTCCAATAACATTACCAATAAACATTCACTCTGGTTGATTCCAAATATCATAAAAGGCAATGAAGTGAAACATTTAACTGAAGTAGACACTCCAAATAACAAATAGCATACCTAACCATTGTGCCCACTCTGCAATCAACTGTGATAATATTAATGTCCAGTGGAGGTGTTCCCTCCTCTGTTCTGCATTCCAAATGTCTTCCAGTGTGAGTCCCTGTGGCATAGCAAGTATGATTCCCATTTATCCATTCCCTTCTACAACAGTTCTACAAAGAAAAGGAAGAAACCGTCACCACTGCTGGCATATCATCACGTTCGTGAGTCCCAAGCAGAGGTTCGCTCAAGCCGTCATAACCTGATGTGTCAAAATGCTCTTCCCTTCTTCCATCAACATCCCCGTGATGAAGCCTCCTCCTCAAAGTTCTTGCCGACATTAATCAAATTCAAACCTTGGTAAAAAAAAAACGCTCAATTACATTAAAACCCAACAAGTAAAACCAAATATAACCCTGTCCTAACCAAAAATTTACTGAAAGTTTTAGATATACAAGACCCCAAACAAAGAATTGGACAAAAATGGTAAAAAGAACCACAAGAAAAACATAAAAAAAAAAAAAAAAGGATTCTAATGGCTAAGAAGAACATAATGCCATGAATTAAACAAATCCTTAAGAAAATCACCATAACCCTAGAAAATACAAAAAACATATATCAAAACAAAACCTTACGCAGAATCGAAGACGATCAAAAGTGAAGTAGGTAAATATTCAGATAAAGGTCAGGATTTCAATCATGTGATATGATAAGCCGCAATTCACAAATCCAGTAACTACCCATTACCCAACACCAATAAGAACATACGTACATATGATAGATATAAAAAAAAATAATAATAATAATAAAAACGACAAAAAAAGGGTGGGGAGACGGGAAACACACCAAATGTTGTGATGGAATTGATGCGAGCCAATTCATCAAGCAGAAGGCGCAAGTAGGCAAGGCATACGTATATAGAGCAGCAGAAAGAAACCCTTGGATACAAGGAATCGAAAAGAAAGTATGCATAAAAAAAAAGAGAGAGAAAAATGGAAAAACGAATATGGAGGTTAAGGGAAGAGAAACGAAATTATGAGAGTAAGAAATGGGTCTCTTGCATCTCTCTCTGTATCACCTTCCTCGAAGCAGAGAAGGGAAAGACAGAGATTTAGGAGACCTGAGATCCGAACCCTGAATTCACCTAACTTACCCAATCAGCCTCCTTTTTTTTTTCTTTGTTTTTTCTGTTTTCTCATAAACAACCTTTTTTTCTTTTTATAATGGAAGAATCTATTCTGTAACATCAATTAACTATTTATCTATGTAATTTATTTATTTATTTTTACATTTTAAAAATTATTTAATTATTATAAAAACCCCAAAGATTAAAGAATAAATTCAACACACACACACACACACACACACACACACACATATATATATATATATATAATTTAGTCAATTATTTCTATAATTAAACTCAACCAAATTTGTTAAATTTGATTATTATCGATATTTACTTTTTATGAAAAAAAAAAGGTGATAAGAATATTTCCCATTAGTCTATTTAAACAAATAATTTTTTTGCACTATAAATAATTTTGATATAAAATAAATAATTTATAATAATTTTTTTTAAATAATTTAATAACATAAAATATAATTTACTATTTACAGGAATCAAATTATATTAAATCTAATTAATTTGGTGAAAATTAAAATCAAATTGAAACATAAATCTAAGCAATGAATCATCTCATTGGGTTCGATGGCCAATATCCTCCATTCATTATGCATATCAGCTAAGGTAGCTGTGCAACTGGAACATAAAACACTTTGATAATACGCATAGTTATGTTCATGGCACGTCCAGACTTCATGCTTAATCACAGAGTACACGACTGCACAAAAGAAAGCAGTTTCCTCATAGCAAATGGGTAAGTAAAGCAGCTATTTAGGCAGCCACCACCATGGCCCCTCTCTATACGAAACATAACATTTACAGATTCTAAAGTTAATAACAGATTAGCGGCACAGGCATCCATTAGTATTCAGTACACATAATATGTTGCTAACGGTAATGAGCAGTTAGATTAAGATACAATTATCCAGGAAATTTTCATTTTTGTAGAGCTCCCAATTAAACTGACATATTTGGTTCAACAGATTACGATTTTGAATGGGAGGAATAACGGGGTAATGTGCAACTCAGTGGACTTCAAAAAGTTTCTAGATGCACCTACTTTTCTATTAATATACATAACATCACAAGGAGGAGACCTTCCAGGCTCAATTTTTGAACAGGTATTCATCCTTGAGCCGTTTGTGGATTTCACTGATGACTTGAACCATAAAAATGCTATCCTCTTGAAGGCCTTTTGGCCCATTGTTTTCAAAGGGATACTCACTGCCGGGGTACTGGAGATGTTGTTGCTTGATGATTTTGGCCATAGAATCCAATGCCTGGTGGCCTGTAATACCCTCCAGATGCTGCTGTTTGCTGCTGCTGTGGTTGCTGAGGTTGTGACTGCAGTGATGACTGAGCCGCAGGCCTTGCCAATCCCATAGCAACATGTGGGGGTAGAGGGGGTGGGGGTGGTAGTGCATTAGCTCCATATCCATAAGGCATTACCCCAATCATCATACCAGAGGACTGGACATACGGATTTGTCGGTCCATCAGCTGGAGATAAAGGTGGTGGAGGTCGCAACGATGGTAACACACCAAATGACGTTTGTATCTGGTTCGACTGAGACAAGGATTGCATGCTTGAAGATGGTGATACAACAGGCAAAGTTGTCCCTGGTTGCTGTTGTAATGGATTAAAGTAAGCTGTATTACCTATATCAGAATTACTATCAGATACCGGTATTGGTTTCTCAACTTTTTGCCGTTTCTCTGGAGAAAACATGGTCAAGCCAGTCATGAATCCAGTTGATTTTAAGCCACCATTCATGGAGGCAGCTTCCTCAGCAACAAGAGATGAAAGAACAGAGGTAAGCATCTGTGCAGAGGATGTAGAGGCAGCAAGCTTAGCAGCAACAGCTGCTGCTGCAGCTTTCTTCCTCTCCTCATCCATAGCTTTCATTGGTGCAAAAGAAACCACAGGTGGCACAAGGGTAGACTGAGGTAGAGTGCTGGTTGGCTGAACCAGAGGGGTGTTTTGCTCTATAACCTTGGCAGCATCTGGCATTGGTATGGAAGTGATGGGGCAAGGAACAATGGGAGAAATCAACCTATTTCTCATATTAACTGCTTCTTCAACTTGGCCTTGAGCAACCTGCAAACATTATAAACTTGAATCAATGAAAAAGCATACAAAAATATAGATGCTGCACAAGGATAACTGAATAAGAATACAGTTAAACAGTCTGGATTTGGTAACGGTGCATCTTTCTCTCCCCCTCCACCACCCAAATTCTCCCTTCATAAGTAACAAGAAAGGGCTAGCATAATTAATTCATAAGATCAAGAACACAAATATATTTGAGCTGAGATACAAGGTTCAAGACTTCCACAATGTCAATGGTCAAAAATGTCAAAGAAGGCAAATGCCTGAAAACAAATGCACCTCCATGTCTACAATATTGTTGTATTACCTGGAATAAGGACGCTTCAGAAAGCGAACAATCAAGGGCCAAAGTCAGGGAGCTAGGCTCATGATTAACTTCCTAGAGGAAACTCAAACATACCACTCGGCTCTCAAAGAGGAGCCAAGCCAATTCTTGACAAGCCTCTAAACCTCACACCAATTCAGTAGATCTTATCCAATTTACAGGCCAATCAAGTTTATTTTTAAATTCCCTAAAAAGTGTTTTTTGGTTACACAACACAAAATATGAAAGTTTGATTTTGAGTGACAAGGGAGATTGCTGAACAGGTACTCATTACATAAAAAAATTATTTATGCTGATTATTCTTAATGTTTATAGTATTATTTTATTATGTTTTTTTCAACACGAATCCATAAATTCGCACTTACCATTATACCCTTAATTCTCTTCACTGAATCATTCTTTTACTTCGTAAGGCCAAACAATTTATTACTACCAAGGCTTCAAGTGACCCTTCATCATGATTCTAAGTATCTGTAAATCCAAATCCTCATTAATTTGAGGAGGCAATAGAAAGTAACTCTTACTTGTAACTGAGCGTGAACAACATCCAGCTTTGATTCCTGAAAAGGGTTAAATTAGTCAGCAAATAAGTAAAATATGCAATCAAATATTAAGAACTAATTGTTTAAGAAAATACTTGGTCCTGAAGTGCTTCTTTAAGCTGGGAAATCAACATAGCCCTGGCTGCTTCAGCACCTTCAAGCTTCTCAACACACTGCTGGAGGACATTTTCCTGCACTTGTAACTCATCCACAAATGGAGAACCTTGCTGATTTCCTAATAAATCAATATATTATGTACAAAAACTTATTATATGAAGACAAATGATGAATATAACTTTTCGAGGTAGAATAAGACCAAAGTTGGAAAGTTGGAAACATGGCAAAACACAACTATCGCTACAAGTATTTAGCAACAGAAGCTTCATTCTAAAGAAACCTGGAGAAGAATTCTTACCTAGATTTGAACTACTTTCCATTTCTTTCCTAATTTTACCAACATGGACTACAGCAGCTCTACACTTATTTAAAGCAGCTTCTTCATCAAGGTGTTCATCAATTACTGATTGAAATGACGTAAGAATCCTCTCTGGTAGACCTCCAACAGCCAATTTCTAGGTCAAAATGACCAAGCAAATATACATCCAAGATCACCATACACAAACAAAAGCAATAAAAGATTAAAAGAAAAATGTTGAACATGAAAAATAATAAAATACAAGTTATCAAATAAAAGCCAAATGCTTACAATTCTTACTGAGTGGGCATCCCTTTTTACTATCTTAATAGGATTTGAATTCTTTCCATTGCTTGCTGACAGAGGAGGATTCTTACCAAGCATTTCATCTTTAAGACCCTGTCCTCGAGAACCAAACACTTTCCTTTCCTCCCATATGTCAACCTGAAATAGTGATAACAATTCCACATAGAAAATGAAAAATGTATGGAAGTGATTCAAATGCATTCTTTTTCATTTAGGCA
>CAOGCB010386257.1:0-15806 GCA_948266635.1 Cnidoscolus chayamansa | reverse complement strand
AACTAAAATTCAATGAGGCATCTGAAATTGCAATGCTTCAACCCAGTAAAACAAAACTAAAAATCAAATGCTACACATCCTTCTTACAAATAAATCTATCTGAAACAATATAAAATTATTACATATCTGAGTCTTGTAATGTCTTCTAATAAATTAAGTAGACTAATGCCCTTTAAAAAGACTTAACCAAAAACATCGAAAACTAAAAGCAGCATCTTCAGAACAACCTGCTGCTAGTCCACACTCTGTATACAAACCTTTCTTATCAAGAGATTCTAGTTTTTCTACATTGGTTAGATATTTACATAATACAGGCACAAGAGTTAGGGCATTCATCTATCTACAGGTGAGGCATATCAAGTTCACCCTAATGCTATTGACATGAAAGTGTCGTCATCCAAAAGTGAATCAACAAGTTCTTCATCACCATACCTCATTTCATTCGGACTGCTCTCTACCAAATCAGATTCCTGAAAGAAAATGGGGGGAAAGGGCATTTCCTATCTATTAATACTTCACTCTGATCTAAATGGCTACACCTTAAAACCAATTAAACTCAAACCATGAGTGTATGTGCCATTTAAATGAACATAACCATCGACAGCTAGATGGGAGAGTGAGAGGAAAACACAATTCGGAAGGCATTCAAAAAAAGGACTTTAATTATTCAAATATGCATTTCATAGCTCTACATATGCCAACAGCAGTGAAGAAAAATACCAGGATGAGACAATCCCAGCATAATTTTTAAGCTGCACATTGTGTGATGTCAGTACAATCCTAGAACATGAAAAAAAAGATGCTGGTTTGGTAAAAAATGCTCATCATGGCTTCGAGATGAAAATTAGGAGATGCATCTAACCTTTGGAGTATTCTAAGTATTAGAAGATGAAATGCCACAGAAAACAGTGATCTCTTAATATTGATTGAGCTACAGTGTCAAAGTATATATAATCTATGTGGTGTTACTTTGGGAAAAGTATATTGTGTTAGTTAGCAAATTAAATCCAAAAAAGTTTTATAAATGTTAATAAATAAAAAAAAGTGTATATATATATATATATCACATAGATAAACAGCTAGTATGCATACTTAAATTAAATAGATAGATAATTATACCGTAGTTTCCCGGAGCTTCTCAAAATAAGTCAGTAGCCTCCTGTACTGAGCTTGTCCTTCCTCACAATGATACATGGATTTCACCCTGGTTAGTGCTTTTTGCTGTCTCTCCTCATTTTGTTTCCTTCCTTCCTTTAGAAAGTCATAATCATCCTCTTGTCGTGGGGGCACACATTGCAAGTTAGAAGTAAGTGCATCTCGGCGGAATCCCCGCAGACCACTTCCTTTACGTCTCCATCGCAAAATAACCTTCTCCAAAATTCCAACTGACCAGATGATTGTTCGATATTGCTTCCTTACCTGGTGTCCCCTCACATGGGCCTTCATATGATGAAGTCATAAGTCAGCATAAACACCATAACAGAATACAACAATCCAAAAACGAAAAGCATCAAACTTGTGATTCTGTTCTTATTGATTTGATGCAGCATGAATTAAACTTGTGATTCTGTTCTTATAAGAAAGCGTGCATTCTATGTTGATTAGAAGCCAGCTAGAAACCATATATAGCTAATCTCTAAGACACTGAATTCTGATCCATGATGACAAACTATGCTCTTAAAGTAGAAACCTAGACAAATTATGTGCTCCCATGTCCCAAGGAGTCCAAAATGAAGACAACAATTTCACCCTCACTCCATCAGTTTCAACAAGTTTTGACTTGATTGATACTCCATCAGTTTCAACAAGTTTTGACTTTAACTGATAATGAATTAAGTCATTCTTCAAGCAGAATCGACACAGAAACATACCTGTATCTTAACAATTCTTTGCCTAATTATCAGGAATTCTTTTCTCTTCTTCCAACCACGGAACTTCTTCTGGATTTGGATAGCTGCAGCGTTGGCTTGTCCATCAGAAGGCTTCTTTGCCTTAGCAGCTATAAGTGCAAGAGCACGCTCATCCAATATATTGAATCCATCTTCACCACTCTCAGTTAACTTTTTCCGCTGGAATGACTGCATCCTGAATACTTGATGTATACGATTAGCTGCTTGTGTAGCATTACGCATAGCAGTCAGTGAATCCTTCAACGACAGCACATTAGGCACATCACTGTCATTCACAGGGGTCGCCATCCGTTCTGCAATTGTTTGCACAGCCGTCATTCCTAAGACATCTAGTGCAACACCTTCCTTTGGATCATTTAGTGTAAGTAATTGTAGGTAGCTTGTCAAAGATGACTCAGCAAGGAAGCCAGAGATTCCTTTGTGCCCATTGCCTGAAGCAAGGTCTGCCGGAGTTCTACCCAGAGGAAATTCTGGAGATGGATCTGTCAATACCCGGGTATCTGCACCCAACAAGAGAAGGGCAGCAACTGTTTGCTCTCTGCATTTAACAATTTTTCAAGAAATTAACAGTATTTCCATTTGTCAGAAGTATTGCAAATTAGATAGCATCTGATAGAAATTTCTTTTAAAAACATCATAGGAAGTTGGAGCAAATATTTGTTGATATGTTTTCTTCTAGCTAATACATATTTGCAAGAAATGCCTCAGAATAAGAAGAAAGCAAAGCAATAGGCAGCTTCAAGCTTACAGATGTTACAGAAATAAGTGGAAAAGAGATTTTTTTTCAGTATCTGTCACCACTGACATAATGGAAAAGTACCCTAGTCTGCATCTATATTTTTTAGGGAAGAGAGAAAGGGAGGTTATATGTCCATCAAATTCCCTACACAAATTTATATGAGCTCTCATTTCTAATACATATAAATACGATAATGCATTCCGTAGAAATTCCTTAGTTGGACCTAATGTTTGAAATGCACCTAAATTTAGAAATAAGCTTCAATGCCAACAAACAAATAACAAAAAGTTGCTTTTGAATGCAGTAAGAACAAAACCCTGGTCCAAGAAAGATGGGAAAATCTAGTTCTTGCCTGCCATAGAATGCAGCCCAGTGGAGGGCTGTCCATCCATTCACATCACGGAAATTGATAGAGACTCCAGCAGTCATGGTTGGTTTTATAGCCCAGTCATAACCAAGAGCAGCTACTAAATGTAGCACACCTTGCCCCTCATCATCCAAGACACTTGGCCCTTTTCCATTTTCAGCTACAATATGAAGAAGCCACGAATACAACTTTTCTTGCATTACCTTCTGAAGAACCTGCCATTTTATTTCATCTTGGGACAGATGACTCTCTGAGGTTGGTTCTGCAATTTGGTATCCTTCATCTTCCTCCCTCAATAAAATGATCTCACTGACCAACTTCTGCTTCTCTCTAGCAACATCAAAGAGATGATCTGGAGGACTGGAAGACCTTACCGAAAGTAACCTCTCAAGTCGTAGATGAAGAAGCATGTCATTGATACTAGCACCATAAACATCTTTGAAATCTACATCTTGAGCAGAACCCACATGGTAATCAAATTCTCGTACTTCACTACAAGCCAACCTGTTGGAGCATGTAACATAAAAAGGAACTCTTGCAACACTGTGAGGTGGAGCATAGCAACAAAGAATCCCATCTCCCAAAACCTCAGCAGGTACTTCAACTTCCCCAAACATACAAGACCAGTTATATTTTGCCACCTCTTGCTGACTCCTCAAAAATGTTCCGGTAATATGAACCTGTTTTACCAAATAAAAGGATGAGAAGTTTTCCATTTTCCCTGCACTGTCATTACCAGCCTAATACCAGTACATACCAAGAATCATGAATTAGCAGGAACAACTTCATGTAATAATTAAACAAAAAGGAAGAAAGTTAGCATTAATATAAAAGAATGTAAGGCACATAGTCATTAGGTGCAACTGAAGATGCCTTTTGAGAGATGGATACACTGGAGAAACAAAATTTCCTAGAAAATTTGAAATTCACACGACACATTCATAAAAAAAAATCAGCTGCTAAGACTCTCCTTTGAATTCAACAAACACTCACTCAATGTGGGATATTTTGTGGAATTATTATGCTAGAATTATAGAATTGGCAAGGTATAACAGCTAAAAAAATAGAGGAAGACAAACATTAGAATGCATATTCAATATAATATCAACAACTATCTATTGAAGAGTGAAAGATAATAAGCATGGTTTCAAGGTATAACAGCTAAAAAAATAGAGGAAGACAAACATTAGAATGCATATTCAATAGAATATCAACAACTATCTATTGAAGAGTGAAAGATAATAAGCATGGTTTCTTAGAAACCAACTACAAAATATTAACATAACAAAAACTAAGCCGCAATGTCAAACCACCAACAATATGGAGACTTTGTCGCAAACTCGCAATTTAGCTTTATTAGACGCCAACTGCTCATTAATATTCAAGACTAGTAAATTCTTGGTTACTACATCCCTCCAAGTCATCATAATTCTCCCCCTAGCGTACTAACTTGTCACACATCAAGGCAGTTGGCACTCTATGTTGGATATAACCGAACCATCTTAAACAACCTTCTTTCCTTTTATCTACAATATGCACCAAAGCACATTATACTGAACATTCATTTTAGCATCTGAAACTTTTGCCACTCATCTTGTCCATATCTATACCTTGGATACACAACATTTACTACTATACAATATACTACACCTTAGATACACACATTTACTATTATACATTATACTATACCTTAGATACAAAACATTTACTATTATACAATATATTTGATCTGACTAGTCCTACACAACTTACCTTTCACTTTGTTAGGGATCTTGTGATTACATAATATACCCATTGCACTCCATTATTTCATCAAATCCTATATGAATCCTATGGTTTATAACATCATCTAAAACCTGGTTCCTTTGTATGACAAAAATCTATAATTGAATTGCTTGCATTTAAGAACCAAAATTCATACAAACAAAATCACCTCCATTCGTTCTACTAGAGTTAAAACTTGCGTTACATGTGTTTTGTCTTTCACTTGTCTTAAAATCATTACTTAGTTCTTCTCCAGAACTCCAACTTTTGATTAACTCCATTAATTTCATCCACTAAGATAACATCATCTAAATAACATCCATCTTGGAACCTCATCTTGAATATGATCGGTCAGCTCATCCATAACTAGGTTAAACATGCAAGGACTCAAACTTGATCCCTAAAGTAAACGCACTGTCAAGGGGAACTCGTGCGTCCCATCCCATTTTCTTTCCCTTATTTCCTTTTCTCCCTTGTTTATATATATATATATATATATATATATATATATAAACAAGGGAGAAAAGGAAATAAGGGAACCAAAGGAAAGAAAACAAAGGATAAGAGACATGATGGGAGAAAAGAGAGAGGACCCATAGTTGTCAAATCGAGAATCAGAATCTTCATTTTGTTAATCAAGAATCAAATTTGTAAGATTCAATAAAAATTCTGAAAATTTATTGAAATAACAAACAAGTAAAAAAAAATAAAATAACATTTTTAACAAATATATAATTACCACTAAGCTTATTAGAAGTATCCTTTACAATAGAATAATATATTAGTATATGTTCCATAGTTTTATGTTATAAATTATGAACTCTTGAGTGGTAGACAAAAATCACCATTGTGCATGTGTCTAAACTCTTATCTAATTTGATCAAATAATTAAATAATACAAAGGATAGCGGGTTAAATTAAAATTTTGAGTCAGAATATATTAATATAAAATGCCATAATTTGACAATTATAATTATATTAGTAATTTAATGGAAAAAAAAAAAGATAATAGCCAATGAGAAGTTCTATATGCCCTTTTCATCATGAAGATGATGTAATATCTAAAATTTCAAAGCTCTAGGATCCAACCACCTATTAGAAAAACTGAATCAGTCAATCGCATTGATTCACCAGATCTATTATTGATTCTTCCTATTTGGTCACGATTTAGGTACAATTGCAATTTACTCTATATATTCAAATTGCTAGAATATGGAATTGAATCAAATAAAAACCACAAGATTCTAATAATAGTGGGCAAAACAGGACCATGATAGAGAGAAGAGGAGAACAGAGAAAAGGAAAAGTAAAATATGGGCAACCCTAAAAAATAGAGGGAAATGAAGTGAGAAGGAAAAGAGTAGACTGGTTAGAAGGGACTTTGAAACCTAAAACACTTATTGCCTAGACTGAACAATGGCATTTCAACATTCTGCATTTGATTAAAAACATTTTAGAATAATACACAAGTTTTAGAATACAATTCAAAAAGCTAAAAGGTCATTGGTTCAGCAGCTTTGACACCATATATGGAGATGCAGATCTGTGTGGCAAAAAAATACATACAACCCTTATTTGAAGAATTGTTTTCTTCTTGCTCGAATTCTCGTCTTCTGCATTTTTTTGGGTGTCATTTTCAATTCAAAGTGATATAACACATGTCCATTAATTTAGACTCAGTTTTATTTTACAGTACACCATAAACTAATATTCAGCCTTATTCAGTTGTTTAGAATAAATAATACCAAATAGTGGGGCAAAAAAAGTGTGGTACGATGCGGAGCATAACGAAAAATGAGTCTTAGGAAAGAAAAGGCAAGGCCTAGATATTTAGACTTCCTAAGTAACTAAGTTAATAATTCTAATTTAGTTTTTAGAGCCCTTTGTTTTATTTAGGAAGTCATTTTGTAATCCTACTTTAATTTAGGATTAGTTTATTCCTATTTCATTTAGATATTTAAAATCTTTTGACTTCCTACTTTGTAGAGAAATTCCTACTCTGTAGAGAAAATCCTACTCTGTTTAGCGGAACTAAAACTCTATAAATATCCTAGATCTACATGTATTAGCAGCTTTGGTTTAATATAAATTTCCAGTAGAGAATTTCTCTCAATTTTCACTCTTCTCTTATGTGTGAATGTGTTTTTAACTTGTGAGCTTCACGCTGCATCATGATAGCCAAAATATAGCAGATTGCATGCCCAGGAAATAAGACATGCAACAAAGCTAGGTCACCAACGAAGCCTGTCAAGCCCCAAATCTGACACATTTGAATGTTCCTTTTAATTATATATGGTAGCACAGTTGAGAGGGGAGTTGCAAATAATGCACTCAAAGAGGGAACAGAGTAATACATACAAATAAAAACAAAGGTTCATGTTCTCTAGTGACAAAAAATATTTGAGCATTGTTAGTTTTTCCATAACAAAAGAAAATAGCAGGGTTTGGAAAACAAGCTTTTGATGTAAGCATAAAATCCATGGTAATAGTCACAGATCTATGTCAGCAGCCAACCAACCCAAGTGTTAAAAGGATGCATTGCAAATGCAATAGTGACAACAAAATAAAGAATGCAAAACTGATAAAACCACAAACCGTTGACTAACTGAAGCTTTAGTCAAGTAACAAAACATAAATACTCCTTTCCCAAGGAGAAATAGATACTAAGTACCTCTGTTTTTGAGTCTGCATATGCCCATTTTGGTGAAAAATCAATTATGCTGAAAAGCTGGTCTTGAGAAAGAGAGGGGCTCAATGATTCATCATCAACCACATTTCCACATTCAACAGTGCTCCATGAAAGACCAGATGAGGACCTCATATGCAAATCGTCCACCTCTAAAAGTTCTTTAGTAACCCACCTAGAGAAACTGTCAACTTTCTTCAAGCCCTCATCCCCATCTAATAATGATGGTTTGAAAGCATATTTATTATTTTCTCCCCCAGAGATTTCATTCTCAGATTTCGTCTGTGTTCCAATATATGGTTCAGAATTTGTAAGCTGCATTTGAAGGTGGTTCTGCACAAGTTGTTCACTGTGCTGAACAGGACCAGAGAAAATTTCCTCGAATGCATTTTGTAGATCCACATTATGAGCTCTTTGATCAAAGAACCTAGGATCCAAATTATACGCCAATTCCAAATCTAGTGTCTGGTCAATAGGGTGAAAGGAATTGTTCTCAAAAGGAATCTGAATAAAACATTTGAATATACCATCAGCATAATTAACAGGCAAAATATGTATAGGAATTATGTAACGTATTACTTAGCACACTGGAACTCGAGGAATACAAACACAAATACAATACGATTGAGTGCATAAATACTTAATTTATCAGGAAATTTAACTTCACATCCAATGAACATGTATTTGGATTTGGTAAACAGCCAAATCAGTAACAGTGGAACAGTCATTTCTATGTGACAAAAACATTTTCTGTCAAATGCAAAGTTAAGTTCGTGGCTCATGCTTTTCAAAGGATCATACAACAAAAGCTCCAGGCAGATGGGGGAATTCTCAGAGGTGCTGGGCCCCTCCAGTTAAGTTTTCACCTCTCTCTCTCTTTCACTCCTCGTTTCTTCCACCACCCCAACACACACCCTCACCGTTAAAAGCATTTATAGATGGTCTTGATTCACCACTGGGGAGAAAACCAAATGTTACAACATGGATTTTCCACAAACCAGTAATTAATAATTTCATGTAAAATACACAGAAGAAGATAGTAGCCGCAGGAAGCAATGCATATGCATGCACATATAGGCATTTGTGATTCACCAACACTGGAGAACACAAAATAGAAACTGGAAAAAAATGCTTTGCTTTCTCAACTGTGAATGTTTTCAACATGTTATTTAGTCAAGAAATGATAGGTAAAGTTAAATACCTGCCAATGTGATTCCATCAGCAAATGACCACCATACTCATCTTTCGAAGCAACCCCACCAGATAAGATCTCACTAAAAGTCTCATTCCTTCCAATACCATTAGGATTAGAGTGATTGGAACTCATTGATAAATTAGAAGGTGCACTTTTGTTTCCCAGTGCATATTGTTCAAAGATCTCCTCCCAGGATGCCAAGCTCTCAGATTCAGTAACGCAGGCACTACCATTAGTTCCAGGTCCATCTCCCTGAACATATGAGATTGGGCCTACTGCAGCATTTGATGACTGACCTTCATGGTTATCTATAGAGTTTCAGGAAAAACATCAAGTTAAAATATAAACGTTGCAAGTGCATAGAAATTTTGCAAGAATAAGTCAATAAGAATAAGAATAAGAATAAGAATAAGAATAAGAATACGAATACATCTACCTGAACCATGATGCAAAAAATGTGAACTCAACAGGCCAGCGTTTACATTGTCTATTGCAGGACTACCCTTCATTTGTGGAGATTCAAGAAATACGTGGCTTCCAGAACTTGTCTGCTGACTATCCGCTGCATTAATTCCATGCAAATTACAACTAAGATTTGAAAAAATGTATCTTAAGCATAGTACCTTAAATTTACAATGCCATGCCAATTACTAAATCAAAATCTCCCTGAAGGAAGGAAGCAGCAGGTGAAAAAGAATTCTTGATGAAAAGCACTGAAGCGGTTGCCAGACATAAACAATAAAAGTAATTTGAAACACCAAAACGGAAGGTTTGTCACAGAAAATTGCAACTTTGCAACAGAGTAACAATACAACAAAATACATGAAAGTATGTAATCAGCACCCAGAACTGCAAGGAGTTTCTGAACTTATTTCACTCCGTCCAAGCAATTCATAAAATGACCACAAAAGATAGCGTCCTACACCTTGCACACTTAAATCTATATTGAATTCTCTATGGCTGCAAGTTTAATTTTTTTAATAAAAAAATAATTAAAAGAAGGATGAATATCAACAAATAATGCTCAGAAAATACCTGAATCAGCATCTTCACAAAAGGATGAAAGAGTGCTTGTTGGGCTTGTTGAATCTGTATTTCCTGAAGGCTCTTTTTTATGACTTGCAGCTAAGCTATTTGAAGAGCTGCTATTTGTCCTGTTACCCTGATGGAAAAAAAAATGTTCAAAAACAGCTGTTATTTTAGAGAACTAGGACTAAATGGACCTTAACTTAGTTGCATGTACTTCTTAAACCCTCCCAAAACAAAATCTCAGGCTCAAACTAGAAACTAGAACAATGAAGAACAAGAAGGGTGTACTACCTTTACTTCCAAGTAGTGGACGAAAACTATATGCATCAGTTCCCTGTAGCAGTCAACAAAAGAAATAGGATCACACAGAAAAACAGAGAATCAAACAACAAACCAAAAAATATATATATAATGATTTCAAAAAAAAATTAGCAAATTTATTCAGGAAAACAAATATTATAAGCATCAAAGTAATTAAAGATCTGTTAAAAAAAATAAAGGTGAGAACTCCAAAGTTTCAGAGAACATGAGGAATAAGTACATCAGAAACAGTAAAGCAAAGGAATATTTGGAAGAAAAAAAATAGAATTCTAATGGATTGCAAACTTGCAATATAAAGGCAAAGTCCACTTAAAACTCCTACATTTGTGTACAACAATTTTCTAATGAACATAGTACCATAAAGAGCTTACAGCACCAAAACCTACTTACAGTTTATAAAACATTCCCCTTTCACATAGAAAATATCCACTTCAGTTCCATTGTCATCAACTTTTTCCCTATTATTCTTTCTGAAAGGAAGAAATATTCCTCTCTCACACAGAAACGATCCACTTCTTTTCCATTGTAATTAATTTTTACCCTATTATTCTTTCTGAAAGGAAGAACCCAGGGATTGAAATACAAAAGAAAGGGTATAGTGAGTACTGCTTGATCACTTACGCTTAGTCTCAAGATTATTCATTCTGAAAGGATGAACAATATTCCTCTTTCACACAGAAAAACTTCTTTATGATTTCCATTTTTGGGTTATATCGTATGCACAATTTTAACTTGCAATCTTCAACTACTAGTTATTCATTATTGACCAAATTATTAATGGATGTAATATCAAAATATTGAATCCTTTCATTTTACAGAAAGTGAAAACAGAAGAAGGATCTGGGAAGATCAAAGAAAGAATATGTTCAACCTTCATATAAAATTCTACCAACCATACCAATCTAATCTTTCTAAACTGAAAAAAAGAAAAAAAAAAAAAAAAAAAAGCACATCAGCTACCAGCTGAAAGCATTTCCAAGAGCTAGGTAAATAAGTATGGTAACACTTAATTATCAGCAGTTTTTAGCTGTTTCAGGCCCCAACAGCAGCTGATTCTAAAAGTTCCAATTTGGCGCTTTTTTACTATCAGCATGTAGAAGCTTATTTTGGCCAAAATATCCATATTAAATTTTCCACCCCCACCTCTACCAACCATCCCAATCTAATCTTTCTAAACTGAAAAAAAGAAAAAAAAAAAAAAAAGGCACATCAGCTACCAGCTGATAGAATTTCCAAGAGCTAGGTAAATAAGTACGATAACACTTAATTATCAGCAGTTTTTAGCTGTTTCAGGCCCCAACAGCAGCTGATTCTAAAAGTTCCAATTTGGCGCTTTTTTACTATCAGCATGTAGACGCTTATTTTGGCCAAAATACCCATATTAAATTTTCCGCCCCCACCAGAATCATTATTCTATCCATATTCAGTTAGTCTTGATTTGGCAAGATGCAATACATGGAGTTGCACCAAGCACAAACCAGAATCATTTGACAACTACTATTTGGGAATATAACCAGTCTTAGATAATGCCTATAAACTCTTTGCAATGCCACCAAAAAGATCAAAAAGTCCCAAAAACTCGATGCAACTATGTGCTCAAATGAGCCACAATTATTTATTTTCCAATTACTTTAAGACATGACCTAGGAATGAGACAAAATAGAAAAATCCCAGAGCATACAATTGGACACTAAATTACTTTTGACTGAGTATGATAACATATATGAGGATAATAAGGTATTTCAACAGCCACCAAGGAATCAGTGGCAGTAAGCTATTGACTTTTACAAAATTCTTAATGAAGAAATCAGCTCATAGCCTCATACTTACTGTTCAAGCATCCAATAGCTGCGCCTTTGAAAGGTCTCATTCTCTTCCCCATGGGCATAATAGCAGTGTAATACATCCACACTTCCAACCTAAAATTTCTTGAAGAATGTCAAACTTTTGGAACTGTATGAACACTTTCCCAAAAAAAAATCTCTAGTTAAGGCATAAGATTTCACACACAAGGATAGCAAGAGATGCACAGTTGTTAAAGGCACGCCTGAGGCACAAGGTGCAAGGAGTACATACAACCCTTAGTGCCTCAAGGCTTCAATATTACATGTAAGTGACCTCAACAAGGGCACATACCATAAGAAATAAGAATCGCATGAGGTATGCACCAAGGAGAGCCTCTGCAGCTGCACTATTTAATTCTGCACTTTTTTATGTTTGTTCCTTGAATTCTCAACCATTCATCCAACTTTCTAAGTGACCTTACCATAAGATCATTCACCCCATATCAAAAGCATCAACTTCTAATTTGAGGCCAATGCTCCTTAAATGAACAGGAACATAGAACAGAATGATTTCAAGATTATCAAAAGGAATAAAGAAGAGAACCTTGAAAACTCATGAATCTAATTTCTGAAGAAGATTATAACGATGGAGACTATGTTTCTCTTGGTTATTAGTCGATTTCTTATAGTTGTTTGTCATTTAGTGGAATGTAGGATGGTAGGATTGTAAAAAAAAAATTAACATATTTGGTTTTATTTTTATTTGGATTTCAAAACATGACTGAAAGTTATGAACCTTGTGCTATTAAAACAAATAGTTGTTTTATGTAGGTTAGGTGTCTCGTACTCTAATATCTCTAAGGTGTGAAATCTGTGCCTAGGCTCCCAGGCCCTTTTGCACCTTAATGCAGCAAAAGCTGCTATTTTATAGAAGTGTTGGAAGATAAGTTCTAGGTACACTTAATCATGCAAGCGAGCCTGAACACAAATGAAGGCCATCCATTTGCAAACTAACCTTCAGCTTCTCATGAGCTTCCTTCACAGTCTTTCCATCCTTTTTTTTTCTCCAATTATGTCCATCTTTTCTGAAGTACCTCAAAACCTTTCGATCAAAAAGAAAGAGCGAGCCACCTAACATGGTAGGACAATGTAAGGCTATGGTGTTTCTAAACATAAATCATCAAAATTAGAGCATAAAATTGGTTTAAACAAAATAGCAGCAAATAAAATGATGATAATCAAACTTATAAATAAGCATTCCAGTTTAAGAAAACCATATAATAATACCTCATTTATCAGGTGTGTGTTCATAGCTATACATGCATGTGACAAAGGTTACAGAAGGTTAACAAATTTATAAAATAAGTAAAACAGATAAAAGTAGCAAGAAATACTCAAAATACAAAAAGAAATTAAACAAGTGAAATGCTAATATATTATTCAGAACAATGATCTAGAATGCTTTCATAAATACGTAAAGGTTTTATAACCTATACATAATAAAAGAAAATCAAAAGAGAGACATAGAGAAAGAGAGGCATGCAACAAAAACAACATGAGAACCTTAACTTCAATTAATTCAAAAGCAGATTGCACCAAAAGCAAAATCCAAATGATTAATTTGACTCAAATCTAATGAAGTCAGCATTTTCAAAGATATAAAACAAAATCAGGTGAGAAAATTAAAGCAAGCACATAAGCTAATAATACTCTCATTTCAAAAACAACACAAATGTAATTCCATGGTGTATGAGTCACTGTAGCAGCTAATAGATTAAATATAAAGTAAAATCCCATGAAGTAAGACAAGCATTATCCATTAAAATCCACTGAACCCATTATTTAAAAAGCCAAATCCAAATGATCCATTATGCCTAGAAATCATCTCACATAACTGCTCATGACTTCATAAGCATTCATCCTGTTTTTCTTAAACTAGATGGGTTTAAAATTACTCAATCCGCAACAAAATGCAATAATGAAGGCCATTACTTAAGATAAACAATACGTATTAAGCAGTAGATTCAATGATAAACTGCATAAAGTTACAATGAACAAGTAATGAATTGCAAGTGCTAAGTTTGCATTTTCCAAATGCCAAATCTGAAGTGCAATCTCATATTCCATCAAAAGTAAATTAACAATTAATTATAAGTAACCACTCTCAACCCTTGCTATCCTAAACAAGACTCCAAGGACTAGAAAAACTTAAAGCAATTCTATGATCTAGCAGTTTTATATTAGTTTTAGCAACCATACTTGGAGGCCTGTTTGGAGGCTCTGATGCAATATGGAATTTTTTGTAATTACGAAGAATTTCACAAATCTCAGCAGGTCTCAACCATCGGTGTTGTGCTTCTATAAATAATTGTTGAATATCTGCATATCCAAAAAAATTCAAGTCAATCAATATAAAGGAACATTATAAGTAATTAGATTCAGAAAAAAAAATCAACAAGAAAATGTTGAAATAACAACTCAGACCACATTGGTGAAAGACCAATCTCAGAATAAAATGCGCTTGTCTATGTAATAAATAGGCAACGAAGTGAAGTTTATATTACTAAGCACAAAATAGAATAGATATCATGCTGTGCAAATCAACATGAATAATATAGGCATATGCTGAAGAGTCTTCTAGGATGTGGAAGGGTGTAAGTTTTTTAATTCCATTGCTCCCTCTTTGTCTACGTATATGTGTATTTCCTACTCTACTTGAAAATTGCTTAAAACATTAAGGCATATCACATTGCCAGTCCCTTATTAGCATCTAGGCTCCATTTTAAGGCTTGTATTAAAAAAATTTACTCTAGGAGACTAAAGTCCAGGGCACTTCAACATGGTGAAGACTCCTAGCATCCAGGTTACCTCAAACATAAGTAAATAGAAAATAGTCCATGGGGAAAGAATTAAAGATATTTCACCATCAGCTAACAACTGACCTTCAGCATGGACAGTGTCACTGGAAATCACCAAGTAGCAGCAATCAAACCTGATTGTGCCTTGGAAGATGGATAAAATGGTATATCTATTAACAAAAACAACTGACAGGAGCAAAACTAGGTTGTCACTTGGCACAGCTCCTACACCTACCCAAAGAAAAATTTCCTATGTAACAATTCTTAATCTTATTTTTTGTCAATTTTATATTGCCCCACCCTCCCCAAAAAAAATGGTTTGAATGAAGTTCTGCACCTGACAACTAGGAAATCAAAATCCGTCAATACCAGAACAGTATGAACGTTCAACTTAAGTGAGGAACTTGACTGTGTTCAATTTAGGGAAGTGCACCTCATACAGATGCCTAAAAAATGCCCTTCACTACTCGAGGTCAGCAGCATAATACTCTACCGTTCATGACTAATTAGATTTCTAAAGATAAGGCACAAAACTTTATCTACTCAGGCCGAGGTTGGGGGAAGAGGATAAAAAGGCGAAATCATTGAAATGAAATAGAAACGACAACTAGTTTCATTTCATTTCATTTTCTCAAGGAAAAGTCAAAAGCAGAAAACATTTTCCAGGGAACCAAACATCGACATGGAATCAAACAAAAACACAACTCGGAAACTTCACAGCAAAAAACCAAATGGATCTAAATCTACACGCAAAATTGAAAAAAAAAATAACACAATTAAAAACAGTGACACTCCAATTGAAATCTGACCTAATCGAGGTCCCAGTCCATACGATCCGCGACCAGCCATGAGAAGATCGACCTAATCAAGAGATTGACTGATCGATCTATGGATACAAAACCACACGGAAGCTGAGAATCTAAGAGAAAGAGAAAGTAAGAGAGGGTTTTGGAGAACCTGAAAATTATTTGTTTTTTTTTTTTTTTATTATTTCGGTCACCTTCTTTGAAAGGAAGAGCCTTCTTTTTTTATTTACTAATATTTATATGATTTTATAAATACGATTTGATTAATAATTAATTAGGAATTAGTTGCTGTGAGTTCCGCTGCGGAAAGTGTGCGCTTGGAAAGTAAAGTCTGATTATCTGTAATG
>CAOGCB010386131.1:0-19655 GCA_948266635.1 Cnidoscolus chayamansa | reverse complement strand
ATGGAGGCGTAAAATCCGAGTAATGGAAGGAGTCTAAGTCGTGTGATTGGGATATTACCTGGGAGCTTATTTGTTAGAGGATTCATACAGCCGACCCCAACTTGTTTGGGACTAAGGCTTTGTTGTTGTTGTTGTTGTTGTACTATCTGATTTCAAGTTGTATTTGGTCATTGCAACATCAGTGCTAGAGAAAATGCTACGTGTGGTTTGCTCATTAGCAATAAAACCACAATTAACCTGTAATTCTTTTGAGTCTTTTCACATTTCATTTCAACATGTCCATTATAAATTCATATATATAATTTTTATTACGAAATTTATCAAGTTTATCTTTTCTATACAGGTATTCCATTTTAACTCTTGTATCCGAGGCCATATGCCATTTAATTTATCCTTTCAGGTGGCAGGTAAGTTCTAAATATGTCAAAGTCCATCACTCTGTTATATGGAATATAATATTTAACTTTTGCATCATTAAGTTCTCAATTTCTTGTTTTTATTCTGAATTTGCAGTTTAAAGTCTACATATGTTCATTCTATTCTCTTGTCTTACTCTCATCTAATTGTTTTTATGTTTGTTGTGCTGAAGCATGTCTACATTCCATTGCTATTTTTCAGTGGAGTAGACTACATTGATGCTCCAACACCATATATGATGGGTCTTCATTCAGGTGTTGATACATCTTATCTTGCAATGGATGGTGTAAGTTTTATGCTTGTACTTTTGGTTTTCACTGAATGTACTTACATTTTTTCAGTAAAATATATTATGGGTTGGCAATATTTCATAAAATAATCTTGCAACATTTTGTATCTTTAGCAATTGGCAACTGTTCCTTTATCTACATTGTTAGGGAAAACTTGACTAAGTAGGAGTCTGGAAAATATTTAAATTTCTGATTCTCTTTGTTAAAATACATGGAAGGATATGGGCCATAGTGTTAAATCCTTTTGTAATTAGTTAGTCAAGTGCCATTTTGTTTGAGGTAATATGATTCCTTTAAAACAAATTATATATAAGAACCACAATAACTCTTAGCTATGTATATATCAATATATGGTTATATTATAGAACATACTTCTTATTTGCTAAATAATAATTCTTTATTTATCAAAACATGTATAATAACATATTTCATTTTTTAATTTATTTGACAATTTTTATCAAATCATATTCTCAATTCTTGATTAAAAAAATAAAGAGATGTTAATTATCAATTCAACAACTATGCCTTATACTGTGGTACACTGGTACTAGATTTTTGCATGGTCTTTATAACTTATATTGCAATTTTATGAATTGATATTTCCTTTCTGTTTTAGATTTCATTATACAAGCATATAATGAACTACTTTTGAATATAATTTGTTAAAACGTTTAGACACATGCACATGCAAAGTATGTAATTGATGTATTCAAAGGCAATATTTTTAGTTGTCTACTTTGTCACCCCACTCTTATTTTGTTGTAGGTAGTTGTGGTAGACCTTGATTATAATCAAATCACTACATCAGAAGAAATACCCCCTATCCCGGAGCCAGAATTAAGTACTTTGCGCAGTGAGATATTGAAGTTATTGTTCCCCAACGTCATGGGCATAGATCAAGTGAAGACTGGTGTGTTTAGTTCAGCTGAGCAATATTCTAAAAGTTGCAACAAGCCTTGGGGAGAGGATCACGACCTTCAACTTAGGTAATCTTGGATGAGTGTCAAATGTTCATTACGTACCAATTGCTTTCCTTAAACTTGCAGTTTTTGTATGGTAAATTACAAATTAGTTCTTAAATTATGTTAAAAATCATAACTTAGTTTTTGTATTTTTTTTATGAGAAATGATTTAATCTCAAGGTTTGGCTTTGTTAACAGATCAGTCTCTACGGTCTACAGTTAAATTGACCTAATTTAAAATAATTTAATCTCTTAAATTTTGTTTTTAACAAAATAGTCTGCACAATAAATTTTATATATAAGGTAATTATTTATTTATATTTAGATGGTTATATATTGTATAAATTATTTAAATGCTCTATATTATTATAATTATTTAAATATATATGAAACTTATAATAATTTAAAATAAATTATTTACATGTATTTAAATATTTTTTAATTGTACATACAAAAAATTTTAAATTAATTCCAAAAGAAATTGACAAAGAAATTTTGTTCTTCATTTTTCATTTTAAACTAGCTTTTAATTCAAAATAAAATGTAATTTATTTTTGAACAATTAATTTAAAATAAAATTTATTTGGAAATATACTTTTTTTTGGAGAATATTTATAAATTATAACTTCAAATGATTTATGTGAGATTATGTATTATAAAAAATATATTATATTATATAAAAATAAATCTTTTTTATACAATTTTTCTAGAAAATCATGTTAAAATAATTTTTATATTTATCTATTTACTGAAATATTACCATAAAAATATATTTTTTAAAATATTAAAAATTTAAGAATTTAGAAATACATATATTGTTATTAACTATGTCTTACTAATTGGAAAACATATTATTATATGATTAACTATTATTTACTATTTTGTACTTCAATAATTATGAATACAAAAATATTTAATATTTTATAAAATATATAATTATTTAAATATAAAAGAAGTAATTATTTGAATTAAAATAAAGTAAAATAAAGTTTCAAAGGTTAAATTGTTTCAAATCAGAAAAAAAATATAAAATGGAATTAACAGTTAATTTAAGGGCCCTGACTAATTTGTTAATGGAATCAAACCTGAGGGACTAAGTGATTTTTCATAAAAAATACAGGACTCACCTGTGGTTTTTGACATACTTCGGATTAATTTGTAATTTACCCTTTTGTTAATGTCATGACAACAACAACAACAACAACAAAGCCTTAGTCCCAAACAAGTTGGGGTCGGCTGTATGAATCCTCTAACAAATAAGCTCTCATGAAATATCCCAATCACACGCCTATGCGAGTAGCGTAGCCGGTCCCAAGCCCGGGTAAAGGAGGAGGGTTGCGGTAGGTAGGCGGCCAGCGTAAAAACTTAGCCAATCTTATGATGAATCCTTTAATGTCATGACACATATAAATAATTATGAAATAGTCTTTTCACATTCTTGTTCATGCAAAATGATTGATTTTACTATTTTTTAAATCAAAAGAGGTTCTGGGTTTTTATTACTTTAAAATAGTTCCTTCATAGCAAAGGAGCTGACTTAAGTAATCTACTTATATTGACTATTTGTGCTTCTTGCTAGCCATTAAGTTCTAGTTGAATGCTTGTGTCAGTTGTCATTCCCATCTTTCACCTGTAGTTGGTTTCCTATTTCTCTTCTTCTTTCCACCATTCTTGGTTATTTTCTAAAACTGAAGTTGGGATTGAGTTGACAATACCAGTTCGTTTTCTTCATTCTGCTAAATTAAAGGCCATTCATTTTTGTTAGCATCTCTTAATGCTGATTCCTTCTTGACACCTACAGCCATGTGGTTTGTGGTCCACTTCTTATTTATTTATGGTTTTTGCAACCTAGATGTATATTTTTTTCCATAAACCTAGATGTATTCAATCTTCCCTATTTGTGCTCTTTGAATCTTTTTTGGTTATGGCCAACTGTCCTAGATGGTGCTCCTAGAGGTGGCAAATGTTGGGTATGGATTGGGATGTAGACTCGTATGCCCATTTGTTACCCATTCAAAATTTATGTGGGTACCCAACTACCCCATACCTAATTAACCCAAATCAGTCCTCCTGACCTACTCATTTGCCCTTTATTGATAAATTAGAGGTTGCAATAATGTTGGTGGCTCTCTTGAGGTGGTAGTTATGTCAGTAGCAAAAAGCTTGCACCAATGAATATCCTCTTGCATATGTTCTGTAAGTTCATTGCTGAATAAAGCAAAGAGATAAGGTTTTATAGTTTGGTCTTTATACTTGCCAATTTTGATAGTGAATGCCCTTGATATATATTTTTAAACACATTTATATATTTAAGAAATAGTCCCTTCATTTCTTAACACCCACCACAGAACAACCCTCAAGATGGCTCAAATACAAAAGAGGTGTAATGAAGAGACAGATGAGAATGAGCTTCATTTCCCTTGTAGCATATAACACACAAGGAGAGCTTTTAGGTGTCCATTTAGGCCACACGTATCTAATGTTAACTCTTTGGACAATTTCAATTAAACATAATTCCTTAGTATTTGACAAAATAGCATGGTGATTGGAACACTAGTAAGTTTACAAGGGGTAGGTAAAACTATTCCATATATCCTTCTTGTTACAGGACTAAAGGTTGTCCTCTAATATTGAGGCATCTTCAAACTTTATATGAAAAAAAAAAAATCCAATGGTGTTGCTGAGTATCTTATGTATTGGGGAATCCTTGTATATATTGATTAAGGATTTGTATTTCCTGTATTCTTCTATCCTTGCTCCTGGTTTGAATTAGTATCAAAATTAGAATAGAGTTTTGCTAGGCTTCTGATGTTACAGCACATATGTTAATATGACCTTTATTTGATAGCTTAAAGCCTTATTTTTTGGTTGGCTATCATCTGAGTGTCATAATTTGTTCAGAATTTTGGAAAGGGTAGGGTGGTTAGGGAAGAAGCAAGAGAATTGGAGGAATAAATGGGAGGCGAGACATTTGACATTTCTCTTCTTCTTTGGAAGGAGTTTTTTTTGAAAGGTTTGAAAAGAATAGGAGAGTTCTATTGATTTTAATGAAGAGATTGATACACACATATATATAGGTAAATATATCATAAACCAGTGACCTACTCAAGTTCTATCTTCTATCTTTCCTGATAGACTTCAACTACCTACGATATACAATTCCCATCTATTTGTCACCAAATATATATCAAATACCACATGCTATAATACTCCCCCTCAAGTTGGAGCATAGATATCAATCATGCCCAGTTTGTTACAAATATCATCAATGCGAGCACATTAAAAGCTTTTGTAAAAACATGTGCCAACTGCTCTCCAATCTTAACATGTCCAGTTAAAATAATATTTTGCTGAATTTTCTCACGAACAAAGTGACAATCAATTTCAATATGCTTGGTCTGTTCATGAAACACAAGATTTGAAGCAATATGCAAAGCAACTTGATTGTCACACCACAACTTTGCAGGCAAAGGGATTTCTGTTCCAACCTTTTCTAGAAATTGAGAAATCCACAGTATTTCACATGTTTGTGCCATTGCTCTATATTCTGATACAACACTAAATCGAGGAACTACTCCTTGCTTCTTACTCCTCCATGCTACTAGGTTACTTCCAACAAATACACAGTAGCCTGAAGTTGATCTCCTATCAACCTTGCATCCTGCCCGATCTGCATCAGAAAAGCACTCAATATTTGAGTGTCCATGATTTCTATATAAGAGGCCACGTCTTGGAGCTCTCTTCAAATAGCATAAAATTTGTCCTAAAGCATTCCAGTGAGTGACAGTTGGAACTGACATAAATTGACTTACTACACTGATAGAGTAAGCAATATTAGTACGAGTCACTGTCGAGTTGTTCAATTTTCCAACCAACTTATATTTCTCTAGATCTTCAAATAATTCACCATCCTCTGTTGTAAGTTGGAGATTAGGAGTCATTGTTGGAAGGCTTAGCACCGAATTTTCCTATTTCTGCTAGCAAATTCTGGACATATTTTCTCTGAGATAGAAATATGCATTTTCTGCACCTCATAGCTTCAATACCCAAGAAATACTTCAATATGCCAAAGTCTTTTGTCTGAAAAATCTTAAGGAATGATTTGAGAGACAAAATTCCTGTGATATCATTGCTTGTAATAATTATGTCGTCTACATAGACTACTAATAAATTATGCCATTCTCAGAATGCATATAAAATACATAATGATCAGACTTACTTTCTTCATGCCAAAATTTTGAACCACCTCACTAAATCACCCAAACCAAGCACGAGGACTTTGCTTTAAACTGTACAAGGATTTGCAAAGTCTACACGCTTTATCTGACTCCCCCTAAGCAACAAATCCAGGTGGTTGCTCCATATACACCTTTTCTTGAAGATCTGCATGGAGGAATGCGTTTTTGATATCAAGCTGGTGCAAAGGCCAATTACTTGTAGCAGCCATAGAGATAAATAGCTGAACGGAAGTAAGTTTAGCCACATGAGAAAAAGTACCTGAATAGTCAACGCTAAGTTTGAGCATAGCCTTTAGCAACAAGGCGTGCTTTTAGACGAGCTATAGAACCATCTGGATTTACTTTTACTGTGAACACCCATTTACAATCAATAGTTTGCTTACCTATAGGTAAAGACACTAGTTCTCAAATATTATTAGCATCTAAAGCCAATATTTCTTTTGTCATTGTTGTGCACCATCCAGGATGAGATAAAGCTTCCCCAATAGTTTTAGGAATAGATATTGAATCTATGGAGGTGGGAAAGCAACGAGAAGGAGACGATAATAGAGTATATGACACAAAAGATGAAATAGGATAAGTGCACTTATGTTTGCCTTTTCAAAGAGCAATAGGGATGTCAAGATCTGAAGGAGGACTCATAGTGGTAATTCGATATTCCAACGAAGAAGCTTCTGGTGGAGGGTTTGAGTCACGAGGTTCTGATCTCCTGGAGCAAACAAGAATAACAGGAGGTCAAACAGGTGTTGAAAGAGTCTGTGTATGAGGGACTTGTATGGTGTAAACCAAAAAATCATCATCCTCTGACTTGCATAAATTGATGAGGAAGGAAAGAAAGGAGTAGACTAAAAAAAAAAACTAACATTTGAAGAAACAAGATAACGATTTAAAGTAGGAGAGAAGCACTTATACCCCTTCTGAAGACGTGAATAACAAAAAAATACACATTTGAGAGACTTAGGATCTAATTTAGTTAAATGTGGACGAATATCTCTCACAAAACAGGTACTGCCAAAAATACGAGGTTCAATAGAGAACAAAGATTTAGAAGGAAACAAAATAGATTATGGAATATTACCGTCTAGAATAGATGAAGGCATACGATTAATCAGAAAATAAGCTGTAGACACAACATCAGCCCATAAACATTTAGGAACTTTCATGTGGAAAAAGTAAAGCTCTAGCTATCTCAAGGCACTGCTGGTTTTTTCTTTATGCAACTCCATATTGCGATGGAGTATCAGCACAAGAAGACTGGTGAAGAATGCCATTCTGAGTTATGTAATTATGATAGTTTTCTGAAAAATATTCTTTGGCATTATCACTTTGCAATATAAGTATTGAAATATTGAATTATGTCTTAATCTCAACACAAAATGCACAAAAGATAGAGAATAATTCTGAACGAGCCTTCATTAAATATATCCATGTAACACAAGAATAATCATCAACGAAGGTAACAAAGTATTTAAAGCTAGCTTTTGACACTTAGGACATGGAACCCAAACATCTAAATGAAGTAACTCAAAAGGGGATGAAGCTCGTTTATTCACATGAATGAGAACGATGATGTTTAGCAAACTGACATGACTTACATTCTAAAATCGACAGAGACTTAAATTGCGGATATAATTTCTTTAAGGTAAATAAACAAGGATGTCCCAATCGACAGTGAACTTCGAAAGGAGACAGAGAACTAGAACAAGCAAGAGATCTTGGTACTTGATTATCAAGAAGATAGAGACCTCCTGACTTGCAACCTCTACCAATAATTTGTTTCATCGTAAGATCCTGAAATAAGCAATAATTAGGAAAGAATGAGACAACAATTTAAAGCTAGAGTAAGTTTGCTAACAAAAGGTCAATTAAAAGAAAACTTAGGTAAACATAAAATAGAAAATAAGGAAAGAGATGATGTTGGGTTAGCAACTCCAGACCCAATAACACCAAATGTAGATCCATAAGCTAAATTGACTAACGAAGAAGTTGTTATAAGACTGAAAGGTACTCAAAAGGGTAGAATTACCTGTCATATGATCTGTTGCACCAGAATCAGTGACCCATTTGGACAAGGAAGAAACAAGACACGTATTTTTACCTAACTCGGCGATGGCAGTGACAAAAGAATTTGTGGATTTTAAAGATGCTTGATACTCAGAAAATTGTGCAAATTTATCTGTAAATACTAAAATGGTTTTCTCAGAGGATGAAGCAACAATAGGTTCCTCAATTGCCATATTAGCCTTTTGAGATCTTTGATTCTTTTTCTGAGATTTTAAACACTTCTGTTTTTTGTTATCAAGCTCACGAAAATAATAACAAACAATTCCTCTAGAGTCAGTATTGGGGATACTCTCTGTACTATGATGGTTACTCTCGTTTCCTCCTCTATTATTTTGTTGTCTGCTACTATGACTAATAGCACCATTGACAGGTTGTGAGATCTGAGAATTTTTTGTACAAATCACACGTGTGAAAGCATCAGGTAAAGAGGATAATTCAGAATTAGAAAGAATATGAGATTTAGCAGTTTCATATTCTGAAGGTAAATCGGCAAGAAAACTCACAATTGCCATTTGTTCACGCTGAGCTTATTGAACTTTTACATCAAGACTAAAGGGTAGCAACACATTGAGTTCTTCATAAACCCTCTTGAAATCCATAAAGTATGCAGTGTGTGTTTTATCCTGCTTCTCAGAGTGATAAAAAGTCTTGCACACATCATAGATACGAGAAATATTACCTTTACCAGAATACATAATATCTAAATAATCCATCAATTCCTTAACGTACTCGCAGTGATTGATTAGGCTAATTACTTTGCTCAAAATAAAATTTTGAATTTGCAGAAACAATCGAGCATCTTCCCTCAACCATATTTGTTTTGTTTCATAAATTGGTGGATCCACGATAAGGTGATCATCTTTGTCGATGCTTTAGAGATAAATTCGAACAATCTTGCTCCACTCAAAATAATTTGAGATTCAACTTATGTTCCATGATCTTCTTCGTCACATCAACTACCATTTTACTTTCGATCATTTTTTCTTTATATATATAAAAAATATTTAAAAAGCAGTAGGGAATGAACAAATTCCACAAAATATCAAATCAAAAGATAGCTAAAAAGTAGCTGGCACAACAAACCAAAATCTGAAAAAACCAACTGGAGAATTTGCAGAAAGCACCTAGAAGGGACCAACGAACTTAATCGGACCCGAAGCCATACTGGAATTGAGGAGGCGACGCCAGAGGCGGAAGATGGTCGACAGAAAGTGCCTCATGCGCCCTCACTCGCCAGCATGTGGGAATGTCGCTGAAACTTGCGCCGGCGCGTGAGACTCAGTCGACAGAGGTTTGGTCGTTGACTTTTTGTGGAAGGCCGGCCGGCAGTGGACGGACTTTTTTGGATGGGTGGTGACAAAAATTAGTCGCTCTAAATGGGTGATCTAAAAATTTCAATAGTGTGGACCAGAAACATAAACTTTAATAACTCTCCAAAAAGTACTCCCTAAACTTTGATACCACGTGGAAAAGAATAGGAGAGTTTTGTTGATTTTAATGAAGAGATTGATACACGTATGTATAGGTAAATATACCTAAACCAGTGACCTACTCAAGTTCTACCTTCTGTCTTTCCTGATAGACCTTAACTACCTACGATATATAATTCTCATCTATTTGTCTCCTAATATATATCAAATACCATATATTGTAACAAGGTTAAATTACAATTCTATCAACCAAGACTGATTGGTGAAGCAAACAAAAAACTAATAAGCATGTGAGTAGAGGACTGTGTAATTTCGCACGAACTCAACTGGCAGTGAGCTAGTGTGTATATTCTCCTCCTTTTTTCCCTGAGTCATGGAGATTATAATTTACACAGTGGCGCCACTGTCAGAGTGTCAGTGAGCCATATTTTCCTTTCTTCCGTTGTCCTCCTGGTTTCCCAAACATGGGAAGTTCGCAGATTTCACTCCCTCCTCCCTTCCCAAACTAAAGGTTAATAGATGAACCTTTATGTGCTTTCTTACAGGAACGTATCTTAAATGCTTGTGTCATATTTGAAGAGAATGCAACATTATCTTTTTTCCCCTTGTTTTCTCATTATAATGCTTGTCATATTTGTCTATTATGTGCAGGTTAATATTCTTAAAGTTCTTTGCATCAATTTTAGGTGGCTACCGCAATTTCATTGTATGTGCTTTTAAGAATTTTCTTTTTCTATGGAATTGTTTGTAAAACTTCTAAACTGTGATCCCCATGATATTTATTTTCTGTAAGTTTCTTTTTCAGGAAAATAGTACAACACAGATCTTCAACACTCAAGCATTTTTGAGGAAGCGCTCTCGCTCAACAAACCAGCCAACAGAACCCATGGTGATTTGGTTCTCCCTTGATTATTTTCTTCTTGGGGCAACTAATGAGCTAATTAAGTCAATTGTCTGAAATGTTGAGTTTGAGTTATATACTAGATTTTTTAATTTTATTTTGTATGGATATTATGGGCTGTCAAATTTATGTTTCTCCTTGTACTCATTATTGTTCCTCCCCTCCTTCCCTCACCATCAGATAACACAGTTTTTGGAATCTCATGGTTTCTTGGATTATCTGGAGAGAGGGGCAGGTTCTGATAAAAACAACATTAATCTCCTTGACAAGTTACAAGATGCAATTGGAAGAGGTCAAAATCCTATTTCAATTCTTCCCTTGTCATCGGTGGAGCCTGAGATTGTAACCATATCAGATGGTGATGTGGGGGCAGGTAAATTTTGAGTTGTTGACAATGTCAAGTATGTTTATCAGTCTGTTAAATGGAGACAAGCATAGTTCAGGTAATTTTGGTTTGTTACAGTAAAATTAATGGTTTCATCATCTTTGCCTTGGTTCTTCAGGATCAGGTGCCAAATATACTTATGATAGGTTTCCTTCAAATATTAGATCAGAAGAGCAAGAAGAGAAGAGGAAGCAGATTCTTGCGGCAGCAAGTGGAGCTTTTGAGTACATAAAGCATGCTCCTAGGTATATTTGCATAGTCTTATGTTTTTTCCCTGCAGAGCTGTGTACTGCTTCCTGATGTTTCTCAGTGTGTTTTTTATCCTAATTTATCATATTTCCTTACCAGCTCACCTTCTGTGCAAGTGGGTAAGGACTCTCTTAGTCCAATGGAGAGAGCTGTAAGTTCTTTGTACTTAGCATAACAGTGATTCTTTGATTGAAATTGTAGAACAATCTTGAACAATAAGCACTCACATTTGCAGGCAGAAAGGGAGCGCATGGTTTTGGACATTAAAGTTAAGCTGCAGGTAAGTCTCTCCGGTCATTTTTCCTGTGAACATATGCAATCTGGGTAGATCTAGGATTTTGCTCCCCCTGTTCTTTCTGGAAAAAAATTATTTTACTGGGAGAATTTTTCTGCAATTATTAGGGTATGGGGTGCATGAGATTTTTTTTTTTGGTAGACTTTTCTAATGAGAAATATGGGAAGTAACTTAAGATGACAGAATTGTGTTTTGGCATGCCAACAAACTCTCAGATTTCTTATTAATTCTCAGTTGTCAATAATAATAACAATAAATCTCCACCAAAATATCTAGATTATACATGTATTTACAATATTGCAAAATAAGAAAATATTAAACCAATTAGGACTACTAAATCAACACAAGCTCCTACATAAGTAAAATACTACTTAAATTTGCTAATTTTCTTCCTACAGATTGTCACATACTCTAGGTGTAAGAAGCATGTGGGCAATAGTTAGTTAGACAATGAGGTGAGCTGGCAGGAGAGAGAATAAATGGAGGGGAATTCAAATTGTAAACCACACTAGTATAAATACTGTGGTTAGTCATTCAGAAGGCAATAAGAAAAATATTCAGCCAAACACTATTCTCTACTCTACTCATTCTCTCTGTTCTCTCTAATTTCTACTCTTTTCTATCTCTTCTCAATTCTATCCTTCTTCTTAAGTCCTATTTGTGACAATGTACCTAAAATCTCTATTTGGAAAAAGATCCCACATAACAAGAATAAGTTTTTATTTATTTATTTAGCTTTTTCATTCATGCAGCATGTACATCTGTTATGCATATATGCTACTCACACCTGTTAGCAGGGAATACACAATAGTTAACAAAATCTTGTTTATTTGTCTTATTTCACTTATTGTGTCTTGCCAGCTTTAGAAAAGATGTATAATTTGTTAAAAATGATGTGGACAACAGCGCTGAAACTGTTGAGATGTTTTCTTGTTTCTATTATCCTATACTTCTGGTTCAACTATTGTGGTTTTCATCATTATACAGGGTTTGTGGCTGCGTCTTCTGAAACTGGGAACTACTGATGATCCACTTTCTTCATTTGAATACGGCACAATCCTTGGTATTTTTATATGGGATTTAAAAACATATGCTTACATTATTAGGAAATACCATGTTAGTTGTAAATTCAGCCTACTTTCTTTGAATTTAGCGCAGATTAATGAGTTTTTTTATTGTCTTTGCAGCACTAATCGAGTCTGATGCAGAGGGAATTGGTGGCAGTGGATTTGTTGAATGTATAAGGGAGCATATACACTCAGTACGTAGGCTTGAACTCTATCAGAAAGAATACTAGCTGTTTTCAGGAAGGAGCTAACTTTTTTGGCTTCATTTATGCTTGCAGGGATGGCACTGTCAGTTAACTGATGAACAGTTTATCGCAGTGAAAGAGTTGGTATGTAGATGTATAACTAGGAAATCATTTGGTATGAGATAATTGGTATGCTTGGAATTATGATGAAAGGAAATTGCCCTGTCTATAAATACAATTTTATTGTCAGTAATCATATTATGCTTTGTTGAGTGTGTGATGTCTTACCCACTTAGAGGTGAATGGCTTCTTGTATGTCAATGTATCTAATCTCCTAAACTTTGTTCATATGCTGTTTCAGCTTAAAACAGCAATTAGTCGTGCAACATCCCGGAATGATGTCTCAACCATTATGGATGCCCTTGAAGTGTCTGCCGAGATGTATAAAAAGGATGCTAATAATGTTTCTGATTATGTCCAGCGCCATCTAATTGCATTGTCCATTTGGGAGGAGCTAAGGTATGTGTTATTGGTCATTCCTCCTTGCAGTATTTCATTTACCATTGTATTCTTTTTCGATCTTTATTCTTTCTGTCACTGTTCTTTTATAACAGATGCAATTTCTTTGTAATCTGTCTCCCAACTTTGCTCGTTTTAGGTTTTTTCAAATTTGTTGTATTTACTAGTTGTTAATTTTAATTTTATCTTTCCCCTCCTTCTGGAGTTGCAGGTTCTGGGAAGGCTACTTTGACCATCTTATGGAGCATTCTTCTATCAAGTAAGATTCTAGTTTGGTTCTCTGGTTACTTAGTTTTTGCTTATTTATTTCTATATTCCTCCACAAAAGGGCCTGCAGTTTGACTGTGCATGGTCTTTAGGGAAAAATAATATATTACTTTTTCACCACTAATGCAATGATATCAATGCTCAAGTTAATTAATCCTCTTTCTATCACACATAATTGATATTGATTGTAAAGGTTCTTGTTTAAGCCTGCAGTTTGACTGTGCATGGTGTTTAGGGAAAAATAATATATTACTTTTTCACCACTAATGCAATGATATCAATGCTCAAGTTAATTAATCCTCTTTCTATCACACATAATTGATATTGATTGTAAAGGTTCTTGTTGGATTGCTAATAATTGAAGTCAGGCTTCCAAGGATCAATGGGCAACTTGGGATTGATAATATGGAAATGTGGATGCTTTCTGTGTGACATGAGGGAGATTATTCTGTTCATATTTGTTGATTTCTTCGACTCTCATATTCATTATGTATAGTGCAGCTGCTTGTTGCATTTGGCTTGTTCTTTTTGTGCAAGGATTCTATATGCATAATGTGATAGATGAACCTGATTCTTTGGAGCTTACTTTGGTCATTTTCAGTAGGGTTATAAGCTCGTCTATCTGGGTTGCCACCTGCGGAGAATTAACTTAGCTGTGGTTTCCTGAAATTTTGGTGACAAATTCTTAACCAATTAGATCAGAGAGTGGATTAACAATCTCCAGTTGATGTAGGACAGCTTTCTGCATTGTTTTTTTGCTAACAGAATATCAGAGCTTATTTATGAAATCTATCTAGAAACCTGAGAAGTGGGAGGGCATATGTTTTGGGTTGAAACCAAATAAGACGGAGAAGGTTATGAAGGTCAAGGCTCTAATAACTGTGGGTCAATGGCTATAATAGTGCTGTGAACATTAACTTTATGGTTCCTGTATTACTAATTGATGGGAACTAAATTAGAACCTGAATGTAAAACGTATTAGGTTTTGCTGGAGTGGGAATTATTCTATCATATTATTTGCAAAGTCCAAGGAAAGTTCTAAACTGCACAGCTAATTTCTTAGGCATGATGCTCTAGATACAGTTAGTAATAGTATCACTCTAGGATTAGAATTGCATAATGCCAAAGCAGCACAAATATTGGAACTTTGAAATAATTTTCTGCATCTATTCGTTAGAATAGTGTCATGAGCATGCATTTGCTGAAGCTAACTGTTATGGTCCCGAATCGTGGATCACACCATGGGACGACAGATAAGAGGAGCTCATCTGAGGGAGCTCTTAACACCTTAGACTTATTGAGAGAGAGTAGTAGATCTCATAATTTTTATTCTGAAATTATGCTTGCTTTATTAATAAATATCTCTATATATGGAGATTATAAAAGAGTCCTACAGTAAAACTAATTCTAATCCTAATCCTAATAGAAGTTGTAACTAAATAGGATATTATAAGAAAAACTAAATTAAACTTCCTACTCTTCTACCACAATTAAAGAAACCTAATAATAATAATAGATAAATATAATTAGAAATTAAATACTGCAGTTTCTAAGTCTATTCGACATCTATAACACTAGCATTTATAGATGCTAATGTTAAGAAAGTAGGTTTGGGCCTAACTCACTCTCTCAAGCTAGAGGATTGCCCAAAGCCTCATAAGTAGTATATATTTCTCCTACCTAACCAATGTGAGATTCATATTCTCAATACTCCCCCTCACGCCCAAACCGATTGGAGCGTGAAACACAAACGAAAGACCCATTACGCCTAGACCAAACACAAATGGGAAGCCATTATGCCTTTCCCAAATATAAATGGGAGGTCCAACATTGAATTGGAGTTCTGATACCATGTTAAGGAAGTAGGCCGAGTCTAACTCTCCCCTCAAAAGCTAACTTTTGGGGTGGAGTTCGGCCGGCCTACTTTCTTAACAGCTAACAAACTCTACATTTTATAATGACCTGACATATAAGTATGAGAACTAATAAATAGAACCTTATATTTTCCTTCTTTCGAACTTCTCAATGGAAAATTGCAGAAAACTATAACCACATTCTTTTTGAGCATTGAAATGACTGGTGTCTATGCTTGGAAACGATGCTATTTGTATAGTACTACCTAGCAATGCTACTCATATGCTCATCTGTTTCTATGTCAGGTCAACCAATTATGCAGCTTTAGTCACAACACAACTAATTCTGGTGGCATCTCACATGGTGGTGTTCTTTGTCTTAACTTTTCTTGTGTTGTTTGTTTTCTTTCACTACTAATCTTCATGTATTTTGATCTTATTCTTTTCCATTTTAAGGCTGGATTGGGACTTCCTGATACTGATGCTTGGTACATGATTGAGACTATAGCAGAGAGGAACAATATCGGATACAAGCAGCTTGTGAGTTTGACTCCCATTCTTATTTATGATTCATTGTACAATCTTTGTTCCATGGCTCCATGCCCGTTTTCAACCAAAATATGCCGGTTTCACAAATTGTTCAACCAGGCCGATTTCACAAATTGTTCAACCAGGCCGATTTCTTTATCTCGGTTTGGCATTATGTGATTTTACTATAGGTTTAAATCACAGCTGCTCTATATAAGCTTTTTAGAAGGGGGGTGGGGGTTACTCACATTGAATAACAGCAAACATAAATTGTACTGGTAACAGCCATTACTTCCATCACGTAATGGTAACAACTCTTCTTGGCTATTAAGCAACAGGTAACAGTAAGGTCAAACCATGTCATGTTTTCCATTTCTAGGCAGAATTGCATCTCTCACTCATTTATGTGCTATTTATTCATTTTATTACCTTTTTTAACCTTTCTCTGTAAGGGCAAACTACGTCATGTTTGCCATTATAAGGAAGAATTGCATCTTTTACTCTTATATGCGGCTTAATTCACAACAATGGCAGTGCAAGAAAGGTTGGAATAATGAAATGAATAAATAGTACATATGATTTTGTATGTAATTAATTTTATATTAATTAATTTATTTTGCTTATGTAATTTAATTGATGTCACATTATATAAAAAATTTATGTACTCGTATAATATAAGACAAATAATTTCGATAAACAGTGAAATAAAACTTGATTAATATATTAAATAATATTCTAAAACTAAATCCTTGTAAAATGTAGGCCTATGACTTATCATGGGACAATGGATAGGGAAGGAGCATCGGAGGGAGCTTCTAACACCTCAGACTCGGTTGAGAGAGAGTCTTAGATCTCATAAATTTGATTATGAAATTATGCTTGCTTTATTAAGAAATCAATATCTCTATATTTAGATATTACAAAGGAGTCCTATTCATTAGAATTTTAATTAACTTAGAATTCCAATTTAAATGGATTAATTAAATCTAATTTTAATTCAAATCCTAATTCTAATCTAAATCAAATTCAAATCCTAATCTAAATCTAAATCAAAATCTTATAATCCTATCCTATTCATTATCTATAACATTACCCTCTCGTAATATGAGCTTGACCTCAAGCTCAATAGCTTCAAAATTAGGTTAGCCTTGCCAACTAACTAATTCTTCCTCAACCCACATGTCTATCTCAAAGTTAACATCTCTGAGCCCCTTATCATGATACATTTGATGCACGCTTGTGCTTGTTGTCAATGCTTCTGAATTCAATTCAAAATTGAATCACGTTCTACTATGGGAGATCTAAGAATGTACGAAAATAATGGGTTATTTGTGCCATCAGACTTTGGAAAACCCAAGTCTATGCCTATTCTTGGTTGTGTTTTCACTTTGCTTTCTATCTCTTGGATCAGTTGTGTTTCCGCTCTACCTGCTACAGCCTGAATTTGATTTAGATGATTAATGTTCCTGTCAAACCCTACCTTTGGTTCCTCGAAAGCGAGACAAGATTTGGATTTGAGCCTCTAAGCGAGACTCCATCACCGCCGTTCGAGCCTCATTTTCTGCTTGCCACTCTTGGATAAGAGGCTAAAGTTCGTCTCTTGTATATGTAGAATCTCCCATGACAACTGGCTCTGATACCAAGTTGTTTTGTGCTTGTGTGATGGATCGTGTCATTGGACGATGGATAGGGAAGTAGCTCATCAGAGGGAGCTCTGAAAACCTCAGACTCGACAGTCTTAGATCTCGTAAATTTGATTATGAAATTATGCTTGCTTTATTAAGAAATCAATATCTCTATATATAAAGATTATAAAAGAGTCCTATTCATTAGAATTCTGATTAATTTAGAATTCCAATTCAAGTGGATTAATTAAATCTAATCTTAATTCAAATCCTAATCCTAATCTAAATTAAATTCAAATCCTAATATAAATCAAAATTTTATAATCCTATTCTATCCATTATCTATAACATATTACTATTTCAATAGAATCGTTACTTTGATGCTTATTTTTACCTTTATCTGACTTTTGGTAAAATTTCATATTTCTGTGCCTTGCCTCACCTGGGTGTTCCCAGCTCCTTGCACCTTATGATGTCTGATGTGGAGCATAAGGCAGCTGAGAATTAATTTATTTTCCTAGTTTGATAAGGATTTTATATTTTATTTTCTGTTTAGGAGTTTTATTTAATTTCTAGGTTTTAGTTAAGATTCCTTCCTACTTTAGGATTCTTAGTATGTTAGAATTTGATGGCTATAAATAGCCCTATGTTTCTTTGTTTAGAGGCATTCAAACTTTGTTATTTCTTGTTAAATAATTGAGAATTTTCCTCTAGTTTTTTCCATTAAGACTTGTTAAGAATTATTTCACATATAATTCTTGTTTAACGCTTATCTTGTTGCGTCAATGTCTATGAATGATAAATTTCATGTCTTTATGATGTCTTTATACTTATTATGTATCTTAGTCTTAATAATATCTTTAAAATCTATTCATTTCAATTTTCATGACCTCTGCAATTTTTTGTTTTAAACTTGCATAGTAAATACTATACATGGTCATGCCATTACCGGCTATTAAGTAACAGCCATAATGGCTGTTATTCTTCTTTTTCCAGGAATATTACTGTTGCTACTGGCAGACAGTCTCTTTCAATGCAGTCTTCTCATGAACTATCTATTTTTGAAGGCAGAAGTTGTTTTTCAATTGTTTTTTCTGCCAACTTTCACCCATCTTTACCTAATACCTATTTATTCTCTTTACCATTCTCCATTTTGGCAATTCTGCTTCACATTTCTCTCCATCCTCTCTAAAATCTCCTGCAAATTGCATTTGCACACTTATACTTGAACTATTAAGTGTTCAGTTCAACAACTTCAACTATTAAAGTGTTCAAAAACTTCAACTTCAACTTCAACTTCAACACCAAGGATTGGAAATCTAAGCTGCCTCAAGTCTCCCCAATCAACAATCTAGTTTTTAAATATAATATCTAATTAGTTTTTGTTGTGATATTAAATTAATTAGTACTAATGATGTCCAAAAATTTTGGATTTAATGTCTTTATTTGATTTATTTTTACTTATTATTAAGTTTTATAACTTAATTTTAATGAGATCTTTAAATATATACATATTTCATGAATTTTGCAAATTTTTTTAAAAAAATTGTGTAGCACCAGATCATTACCGTTACGCTATGACCGTTATAACCATGATAGTGATAGGCCTTTACCGTTATTTTGTGGCTGTTTTGGCTTGTTTCTGTTAGTCGCATGGTTTTAAATAACGGCCGTTACGTCATTATGTAACGTAACGGCCGTTATGTAACGGGATTTGGGGGGCCCGTTACCCGTTACATCGATTTTTACAGGTCCCCCAAATAACGCAGCCGTTACCAATAAATGAGTCACATGCTAGACAGTAAAGGCATGTCTTCTTCTGCCTTCCCTTCAGTTTTTTTGTTCTCAATTGTCCCAGATTCTCATAGTTTCAAACTCTCTCTCTCTCTCTTCAAAAGCTCTCCATTTCTCACCAAAAAACACTCATTCTCTTCCATTTTTCTTTCTTAATCACAAACATTAATCATAAAGAGTACGAGTTCTTGGTTTCTTTCTTCTCAAGAACCTGCTAGACGATCTTTTTGGTGGTAGTAAGGTTAGTTGTTTATTTCTGAAGATTTTGAGAACTTTTATTTTATTGAATTCTCTAATAATGTTTACAAGATATATACATGTATATGTAGGAGAGCTATCCCAATGGAATTAGAATTCCTAATAAAGGAAGAATCCTAATCAAAGAAGAACTTTAATATTCTAAGTATATCAACACTCCCCCTCAAGTTGGTGCAAAGATATTACACATGCCCAACTTGCAAACCAAAGTATGAAAGTTTCGACTGTTGAGCCCTTTTGTAAACACATCAGCTAGCTGTCTTTCAGAGGTCACATGAAATAAGCTCAAGACACCATCAGTTAACTTTTCTTTGATAAAGTGTCGATC
>CAOGCB010385261.1:0-11093 GCA_948266635.1 Cnidoscolus chayamansa | reverse complement strand
TTAAGGTTTTAGACACTTATTCACAAATTCTAAGATGTTATGCAATCTTTCAAATCAATTAGAATATAACCTAATTCAATCAAAACAAAAAATATCAAGCACTGCAACTTATGCTCAAACAACACCCTATCTTGGTTTCACCATCAAAACTCAATTCAAATCAATACCAAACCTGATTTTCTTTGGCTCTCCTTGCTGTATACTACCCCTTAGGATGTTAGAAAGATGTTTTGAATATAGGGACACTTAAAAACCTTGCCAAAATTGATGGTTTGCAAACTTGAATGGAGGCTGCCTATAGTGGAATGTGCAAGAATTGTTATTACCCGATTTCGAGAGATGAAGAAGCAGCTGGTATTTTGCTCCTTTATCTTTGTTTGTACTCCCTTTCTAATGTTCAAGGACATATGTAGGGCTGAGATGATTTGGGCAACACCTTAGATAGCTAGGATTGATTTTGCCTTTTAAAATTAAGGTAATCATACATTGACCTACTTATCTTTTTCAATTTCTAAATTGCACTATCAGTTAACATTTTTGTAAATTGACCTACTAAACTTTATTTGTGTATTATTAAGTCCTTTTCATGTTTATTTTAAGTCCTTTTTAGAAAATTACACTTCAGCCCCTATGTACAAAAGCTTACTTACCACTTAGTCCATTTTACCCTTTTTAGGTTTTACCAGGTAACTTTAATTAGCAAGTTTGAAAACTTTTTGTAGTTTATTTCAAAAACTTATTTCCACTCATTAGAATCATAATGCTTTGTCTATTAATGGATTAAATATTAAATATTAAGCACCTCGATTTTAAGCTATCACGTCAACCTAGCACCTTCCCTATTGCTTTTTGTCAGTGCTTAGCTTTAACATTAAATATGATTGTGATGGTATTATTAATCTTATATGATTAGTAAGGTGTTACATAAACTTTGTAGGATAGCATGTAAAGGTGATTGATCTATAGATCATAAAATGATGTAATATTTTGATTGTTACGCTACTTATATTATTATTTTTTTATTTATATATCTATATGTAACTCATCGCATTGGTTTGTTGCTATGTGCAGGTAAAATATAGTAGAGTAGTAAGAGATTCATCCACTGATCCGCAGTAGCAGTAGCAGCTAAAAAATAATCAATTAGTCTACCTAGAATTTTGACACTATATGATTTTTATTAATTTTTGCATGTATATAGAGTTGTAAATAGTTAAATAATAAGATAAATTACCCTCATGTCCCTAAAATATACCCTAACTAATTACAATGTCATTGCAGTTTTAAAATTACATTAGAATATTCATATAGTTTGGTTCTGTTAAATGTAAAAGACATTATTACCATTGAAACCCATTTTTTTTATCTCTCTTTCTCCATGCAGCCGCCATCTCTCATTCTTCATGCAACCACCCCACGTTCATGTTACTTCACTGACTCATTTCTTCTTCTTCTTCTTTCTCTGATTCGTTAGAGTAAAACACATATACCTAGAGTATAGGGAGAAAGCGCTAAGTGAGAGGGGGAGATGAGTACGGGGTTGAAGAGAAGAAGAAAGTGAGGGTAGAAATACAAGCGAAAGAAAACCAAAAGGATGATAGCGTAAAGGGTCCATGGAAGAAGCCTTCTCATAAGAAGGATGAGAATGGACTTTGGAATGCCTAAAGCCCTGAAGAAGCCTTCTTTTTTTTTTTGGTAACCCAGGTGTCAGAGCTTGCGCCCCCTATTCCTGGAGTTTATGACCCCCCTCCCAAAACTACAGGCAGGTAAATCCGAATTTAATTTCAGTCAACAAAGACGAGTATTGGCTCCCGACGTTGGGTCCAGCATGACTTACAAATCTTAATGCTCCTCTCGAATGAATTACAAACCAAGATGCTCCTCCCACCACTCGAACCCTCGACCTCCTACTATCATTTCCCCCTCCTTACCGCTGAGCTACCCCGTGAGGTGCAGCAACCCCATTATCGCTATGTGTTGAAATGGTTACTAAAAGAAGAAGATGCTCTCTGCGTTGGAATGGTTACTAGAAGTAGAGAAAAAAGAAGCTCTCTGTGTTGGAATGGTTAGTAGAAGAAGAAGAAAATATATAATTCTATAGAAGAAGAAGAAAATATATAACTCTATATATAATTCTATATGATATATATCTACTTAAAATATTGACAAAAATAAATTACATATAACTCTAAAAAAATATTTATAATTCTATATAATATATATTCTATCATAATAATAAATTATATTAAATGATTATTTTAATTCAATAATTTAATGTAATTTTATATTATAATTTTTTTATGATACATGAAAGATAAAAAAAAAAAAAAGAGTGATAAAATATAGAATTTCAATTCATATACACTCGGAAGTATAAATAATTATAATTTTAGATGTAGTCTTAATTTTTAAAATAATTATTATATTTTTTTATATTTTAAGTGGAGAAAAATACTTTTCTATTATTTTTACATTTTTTATATTTTAAAATTTAAAATTATTATAAAATATTTTTAATTAACTATGATAATTTTTTTATAATTAAAAAAATATTAAAAAGAAGAAGAAATCACATAAACATGAGGCGAGAAAGTGGGACGACTGCACAAAGAATGAGAGAACCAAAAAATGAGTTTAGGGATAATTATGTTATTTTTTTTTATGAATTAACGGTAAAAATAGATAAATGTCATATACAATAGATGAAAGGGACATTCTAATGTAATTTTAAAACTACAATGATATTTTAATTAGTCAAAATATATTTCAGAGACACGAAGATAATTTATCATAAATAATACATTGGTTTTGTGAATTAAATTTCTATAAACATATTTAAGGTGAGATGCTTATTTGATGATACAATTATATAATTTTGGAACAAATATGGACATACATGTGTAAAAGCCTTTATGTTGATTTTTAGTCTAACAAAATTGATAGATTTTAAAAATAAATTATTTATAAAAAAATTATACATAAAATAAGTACGTATAATAAAATAAATAATAATAATATGTAATCTAATAATACACCTTGCTTGAATTTTCACGGGTCTAAATAGGAGTGCTACATTAACAATTAGAGGTCCCCTACCATATAAATTATTTTAATTAGTGTTGACGGAAGACTAAAGACTAAAGTTCATAAAATTGTATTAACAGTTAGAACTAATTAATTGTCTTAATAGGCAGTGTCGACTAAAGGCCATAAATTGTCTTAACAGTTACTATCAATGACAAGGCCAAGGCCGAAAAGTCCTAACAGTTAGTGTTGTCTGCAGAGTTAAGTCCCAAACATAGAAAATCATTCTATCGAGCAGCATTGATTACAAGGTTAAGACCCTAACAAACGAAATTATCTTTAAAAATTTAGTAAAATTGACTACTCCCGAGGTTTGGTTTGTGCTTGGAAGTGAAGAGTTTAAAATTAAAAAGAAGGTTTATATATTCGAAAGAGTTAAACGTAAAATTAAATTAAAAGGAAATCAACGTCTTAAGAAAAATTCAAAATGAAAAACATAAAATCTAGGAGAAAAATAGCTTAAAATCTTTTACGATTGATCGATATATTTAGATTTTAACACATTTACTATCCTAAGTGGGTCTACAACCAAGAAGGTATCCAAATCATAATTAGCTGAAATCCAACTAAACTAGTCAGTCTAGTGACACGGATGGAAAGGTTCATACTAAACCTAAAACATTGTCATTCTCTATCAAAATGAAGGTGGCCTACTCAATCTAGTATGGAGGCAATTAAGTAGATTCTCTTAGAGCATTAAATAATTATTTGACATATCTCTCTCTCTTTAAATCATAGGGCCATCTCACATCACAACCATCAATGTAGGAACCAATGGTCGGTTCCTCTGATAATATAAACAGACTATTTGATAATTATACAAACCCTTTAATTAAAATAATTATATCCAATGAATACATAAACTAACCTATCAAATTAATTGGACCATTTTCTCTAAATAGAACGAGTGGGCTAATCACTCAAATAATTTAACTAAGAGACACGACAACATTTCATGGCCTCTACACATAAACTTTTTATTAAAATAATATATTCTTATAGTTGGATCTATGATTTACTTGATCGAACTACTAAAAATAAAAAAAATAAAAATAAAAAAGTATTTTTTGTTGTTGCTTTACTATGTCACAGCTCTAATTTGAGTGTCGGGGGGCCCATCACAGCTCTTAACTATTTTTCTTTGTTTGTAAGTAAGCTACAAATCTACCTTTATTATAATCCCATAAAAAAAAATTAGTAAAAAGATATATATATATATTTTTAATTGAATTATTTAGTTATAATTAACATAGTAAAAACACAAAAGATAAACAACTTAATTTAATATTAAATTATAAATTATCGGTGAAAATAAAACTATAGATTAAAAATATCATTATAATTACTACATAATAAAAATAAAAATGCCATATCAGAGATTTGCTAAAGTTTGTATATGGCGGAGCAGACCTCCCAGAAGACAACAGAGATTTGCTAAAGTTTCTTAGAACCAAATGGAGATTGACCCTTTAATGTAAAATTCAGGATGGGACTGACTCATCGAGAGCAGACGAAAGTCAAAGTTTAATCCATAATTATTATTAATTGAACCCAATAATCAAAATTTCTTTAACAGAATAATCCCAAGTTAAATGGATTGGACATGATTTTTCATTATAATCAAAGAGTATTTGCAGCTAACAGGTAAAACCTATGCATCAGCAGCCTGTTAATACATAATAATATCTACCTTTAAAGGGAAGAAGAACCACTTTGTATCCTTAGTACAAATGTCTCTAATCAGCTCTGAGCTGTGAAAATGAACTACATGCCACTGATTTATTAGCAACAAAACAATATATGGGAGTACAGATCAATCTTTTTCTACTTCATTCTTTTGCGAACTTCATATAAATAGCTAACTATCACCACAGCAGCAGCAACTACAACTCCAACTGCACTTTGTGCCAGTATGGTGCTGTCCTTAGCAATTATTTTGGATCCAGAGGAACTTGGAGTGAACCCTAGTTCTGAAAGTTTCTTATGGGACACTGCGTAGTCCCTGAAGAATGCATCCTCATCCTGTCACACAACAAAATTTGCATTTAAAACAATCAATAATTAAATTTACATGACACTGAAAACCTAACTATAAAAAATTATTTCCTCTCGAGAACAAAAGGTACGGTTCAAGCTTCCCCCAACCATTAATGATCAATTTTCATGGCCTAATCAACTCAATAGGTACTTGTTATTTGCAAAGCTAGACATCCTTCTGAAGAGAAAAGTTCACCCACTTGAACCGGGCTGACCAGCTAAACCTAGAGATGACCCATATTTAAATATCTAATATGCAAATCCAGAAATTCTTATGAAAAGGGAACTATAAAATATTATTCAGAGAATTGTTTTTTGAGATTCTTTTTTGGAAGAGATGATATTGAATTCTACAAATTCAAACATTATATCTACAAACAAGAATCATCGCAAAGGTGATTATTTCGCAACAGTAATGCACATCTTTGGTAAGAAAAGGTGTCCACGTTACCTTGGCATACAGCTCAACATAAGGACGAAACTCAGGGTCTTCTATCAGAGCAATGTCTGTTGGGAGTTTCAATAGTCCCTCAGCCTCCCCTCTCAGCAATTCCCTAGAATCGACAATGAATACGAATACATTAATTTGAATTCATACTCCATATTAAAAGAGGTACACAAACTTTTCAGTTCTTGGTTTAAGTCTTACACGAAGTACGAGTTATCAAACTTCAGAGGCTCCTTGGTCCATGGGCCATCAAAACCTGATCTTTCTGGATGCGCCCTTCCCTACATATCACATAGAAAACCAGAGAATTATTTTGCATATCACAACTTAGTACAACTGAACAAAAACAGACGTTAGTTACCAGAGTATGACCCCCAGAGAGTGCCACTATATCCTTATCAGACAGGCCCATCCGATAAAAGATATCCCTTAAATGTGAAGGACCTACCACAAAATTCAGAAGTAAAACATTCAAGTAAAAACCACATGAACTTACTCTGCCAGGGATCTGTTGAAACAATTAGTTTACATAAGGTCAACAAATAAAAACATTAGCATAAAGTTTCCTAAAATGGGAAACCTTTCTGGAAATTTTGAGTTTCACTACCACATTGTATTTCTTATGAGACTCTCAGCTGAAATGTTTCAATTATTAACTTATACAAAGGACAAGCAAATATCGATTTAAATAATGGAGAATGGTATGAAATTAGAAAATATTTTGACAAATTATTCTGAAGAAATGCCACAAGCCAAAAGATAAAATATTTGTATGTTATTAAATTACTGCACTGATTTGATTGAATGTAAAACTCATACCAACCCAACATTTCAAATGAACTATATTATCAACTCAAGTTTCACATAGCCTAATTCTTTGTGCCAAAGGCCATCTCGTACTTCTCCATGAAACACCTTATTTTAGTCTGTCTTTCTCCTCCCAATAACAACTTGTTTTTTTTTCAATGAATCAATTAATAGAACTCTAGATTTTCCCAAGTTCAATGTGATACAACAAAATTTAAACCACAAACAAGTATCACAAAAGCTATAATACAAGATAATTTCAAAAAATGACCAACAAATATTTTCGAAAACATATCCAAAATTGCACAGGCAAACAACTAGCTTGTTTCATGAACTGCTAAAACTAATTACTGACCTACTATACTTAATTCATACCTAATTTGAGCCCTTCATCTAATAGTTTCAAATGATTTTGTTAACATACAGTAGATGACTCCTAAAATAAGCAACGGTAATTATGTCGCAATTTATTTGTGCATCAATAGAACTGCACTGTGCAAACCCACACTCTCCCGCCTTTCACTACAAGCAGCCTAAAAAAATTGCTTTGCTTCTTAGATCCCAACATAGCCTACAGACCTCATCATTTATATTCAAATAGCAATGAACCAATGAAATTCTAATTCCCACGTCCTGATTCCAAGCAAAATACCTCTGCTTAACTTCTTCATGCAGCAATAATTTTTATTAGAAAATTGACTCTCAAGTCTCAATTAAGATAATAACTTAAGTTGCACAAAATCACTTCAGTTCTCTATGTAAGAAAATGTGACATTGAAAAACACTGAAGATGTTGACAAGGAAGGAAGGATCAGGCCACAGCAACTTGAAAACAGTGATCGCAACTTAAAAAGGCCAGTGAAAGGTAGGACTCTTGAGGGTTGCACCATCTGCATATTAAATTTTATCTTAATAACTATCAATTTGAGCTAAACCATTAAGCTCAGTTTAGGCTAGCTTCCTAAATGAATAATATGTATGCACATCAGCTTTCTCAGTCATAAGGAAGCAGCAATATCATTAGATATGGAGTAAGTAATACCAATGATAGATATCAAGGCACTAAGTATATTTCCATTATGAATATCTTTTGTTTCTTTTTTCCTTTTCTCTGAAACTAAGTATGAAAACTCTGGTTGCACATTCTAGGTGTAATCACAAGCCTAACCAAGAAATGAGGTCAGGTTAAGGAATTACTATTTACAACCTTATTTTAAACACAGGAAACTGAAAAAACATATCCTGAATATCCAGAGAATAATAACCATGTTCAGCAAATTGAGGTTCTATATTAAATAAAATAAAAGATATGACAAGTGACAATCACTGCAGAGAACCATTCTAGTTGGAAAATGTAAACCATGAGGCAAGTGAATTATAATGCCGTATGCATTTCTAGAACCTAAAAAAAATTAATGCAGTAAAAATACAGAGATTTGAACCTAAAATGTTTGCTCACATGTGGAATGAAGTAAGTGTGGAATTATAAGGGCATTAATTGATCACAAGACCTGTCAAATAGATTTACCTCCCTCAACACATCATGCCTTTGACCAGAAGAGATGAGGGAGGGGGCATCACAAATTTGCTTACATGCGAAAAAAAAAAAAAAAAGAAAAAACCTTAAAGAAATACACATAAAGCTCTCTCTCTCTCAAGTTATCTACCAAACAAGCACTTCAGAATGCACAGTGACACACAATGTCTCTCTCAGGTCTATTTATTTTTAAAAGAGTTAGAAAGTAGGCTGTCATTTAGGAAGTTTATTTGGTTTATTATTCCTAATTAGTATTTGTTTAGAAGGATGTTATTTAGGATTCATTCGGTTTAGTGTTCCTCAATAGTATTTGTTTAGTATGTTTTTATTTTGATATTCCTAATCCAAGTACTAGTAGGAGTAGTTGTTAGAGTATAATATGTATGTCATCTTGGTATTTTAACAGAGCTTATTGTTATTGATATTGAAAATTGAGAATTACTAGAATTGGAGAGTTTATTTCTTCTCTTTTTTACTGTTCCTCTGCAGTTCTCCATCATTGCCATTCACTAAATAAAATTAAAAGCTACACTCGAAAAATTTATAGTACGCATACGGTTTGATGAATCAAAGAATAGAGATTAATTGAATGGAGCAGATTACCTTTTTTAGCATCTGGAAGTCGCCCTTCGTTGGGAGAAACTTTTGAATCCTAAAAGAAGTCTAGCTCATCATGATACTATATTTTGAAAATTACACATAAAATCAAGAATGCCACAATCACAAACCTTTCTACCAGGAACAAAATCAATGGATGGGCCTCCAGTGACCTCAACTGCAACAACACCAGCAAGCTATAAAAGTAATTTACATGAGTTAGCCTGCCTTGCAAAACCAATGCAAATTCTTAAGTATTTGATGCCAGTACTGTTAACAACCATCACTTAAATATTAACAATATGGCCTCTCCCTCCCCACCCCCCACCCCCTCTCTCTCTCTCTCTAAACCTCAGGGCATAATGATCTATCAGTTCTGGTATTAAGCTTGACATTGGTGCGCTAATCTAACCAACATGGAGTCCTGCTCTATCTAGGACCTGGCAAATATAGGACTTTCAGCAGTACCTCAAAATGTTTCTAAACCGATAGTAGTGCTCAACAAACTCTTAAAATTTAAACGAGTGAAAATCAGAACATTATCCCTCCATGATACTCCATTTAGACATCCACCTAGTGCTCTATTCAGCAATTTAGCATGCGCTTCCGCAATCAGTTTTGATTTAAGCCTCAATCTAAAACAGCAGAAGACGGTACACTAGAATCCACTTCAGAAGTAGTGGAATAACTCATTTTCTTTTTGAGGAATTAACGATATCCGTGCATATTCCCTCTTCTTTTTCCATTTCTCCTTAAAGGTTATGATTGGCAGGAAGAATTGATACCCAAAAAAAAAAACCATCTTATGATTCAATTAAATATGTGGATGCAATAACAAGAAACAAACAACAAAGAGAAAAGAAATAATCTATGAATAACACCAATTCATGAACTCCATAAACAATCACCTGGTATAAGTCTGCATAAGTAATCTTGGGGTGTTTAGCTTTCACTTCTTCTGAAAAAATGAAAACAGCCCATTTTAAGTACTTCTATGCACATAGTCAAATCGATTAACACAAGCAGAAAATTTAGTGTTGTAGGGAGAAAGGAAAAAAAAAAAGAAGCAGACCGCAAATATCAAGAGCAATCTTCAAGCCATTATTGGCGCCATGAGTGTATTCCTCTTCATTTCTTATGGAGCCATTTGGTCCACCAGTTCTTGTGTTCTTATCATAAGTCCCTGCATCGTGCCACCTTCACAAACGAACAGCCAATCAATCAATCAACAAAAAGGGGGGTGGGGGGCAAATGGGTGTGACAGTGAGAAATGGTTACGCCAAACGGAGCATGATGGGGGCGCAGTTCTTGTAGGCAATGATAGCACGGAGATCGCGACGAGCCTTGTCGATCTCCTTCAGGTACTCAGTATCAACCACAGGTAAGGCCATCGAAACTTTTCACCAAGTTCCAACTACCAGTTTGTGCTGCTAGTGTTGCTGCGAGAGAGAGGAATTGATCGGATAAATGAGGAAAATTTTTGCGGATTATTTTTATTATTTATTTATTTAAGAGATGAGCAGAGCCAATGGTATGAGATTAGATCGATAGACAAATAGGTTTTTGTCTCATGCGGCTGAGCTACAATTGCTATGCTTGAGGTCGCTACGTGGCATTTTCTCACGTCATTTTTCCTACTATTTAAATTATTTATTATTTATTATTTTAATAATTTTGTTTTTAAAATTAAAATATGAATTTATTAAAGTAAATTTGATTAATTATAATTTAACTTCGATCGTTAATATACAATTTTTTTACTAACTATTAGTATAATTAATATTTGATAGTAGAAATAAAAGTATAAATCATCTGATTTTTTTTAAATAACAAACTATGTTATATATATATTTTTCTAAATTTAAATAATATGTGTAAGTTTGTGGGTTCATTAGTTGAACTTGATGTGTATTTGGATGAATTATTAACATAGACGAAATAATTGTTTTCTCGTTATTCTTTAATTTTAAAAGGGAAAGTCTTTTTTTTAAGAGCTCCACACCCTAATTCGATAGTATGTGAGAGAGTAAATTACGGTATACAGCGATTTTTTAAATAAAAATTTCAAAACTCAATACTCACAAAGAGTCCACCAAAAAAATTTATTTTCGATTATGCAAAGGAGAAAATAAAACATCCCCATTTTCAAATTCTTCCATGCCAGGGAGGGCTAGTGGGCAATTATCATTCCCTTTCGATCATTTCATAACCTTCTCCTTCGTCTAAACAATCTTCTCATCATCATCCTATAACCAAATCGTTATTGCCACCCCTTGGTCTCTTTTGAACCGATGGAGATCCATCTCCACCTTGATTAGCTCACTCTTTTCTTAGCTGTTCTTTATTTTTTTAGAAATATTCTCTTTTTTAAAAAAATGGTGTGCACTAGAGTTGGAGTAATTTACGAAAAGCATTCTTATCTGATTAGCTGGTCTTTATTTATCAATAACGGATTTTTTCATCACTAATTCAATAAAATCTGTTATGAATACTTCTAGTAATAGATAAATCGGTTACTACTAATTTATTACTTAAATTCATCACTAAGCAACAGATTGAAAATCATTTACTAATATTACAAAA
>CAOGCB010384830.1:0-10739 GCA_948266635.1 Cnidoscolus chayamansa | reverse complement strand
ACATTATCCAAAAAAGTTAAAAACCTACAGCAAAATGCCGCCTTTTGTATTGTTTTTGTGGGTTGTGGTTACCCTTACCAATTTTTCCACTTCCCCCCCCCCCCCCCCCCCCCCCCCTCACCGCTTAATTTATCATGTTTATCATATATATGTTCTATATAATATCTTTTCATTTTAAGAGTGGGGGTTGTAAGAACATATTGTTCATGATGTTACCTTTTAGCATATCCGACGACGTATAAGCGGCATATTCTTTTTATCTGGTTATTTCCACCTTTATTTTGTCCTTTGCTATCATTAATTTTTATTAATAAATTGAATATCAGCTTTGTTTTTTTAATTCAAGCTCGCCGATGTTGACCACCATAAATTATGCTTTCAGTCTCCAAGGATTTAAATTAATTTTTTTATTTAAATAAAACTGCTTAATCTTATAAAATATTACAAAATAAAGTAATAGGATTTCAATTAATTTAAAAACTACATCTTTCAGATCCGTGAGGAAAACAATTCTGAATTTCCACCAAGCTCGCCCCCTCCCCTTTCTATTTACTTTATTTATTTATAAAAAGTAAATATTTTATTTTATTAATAAATTATCATCTGAGATTAATTTTATTGATAAAAAATTAAAATAATCATACACATTTATTTTAATATCAATTTAAAATTTATACATACATTATCCAAAAAAGTTAAAAACCTACAGCAAAATGCCGCCTTTTGTATTATGGCGTTGAACAAACCTACTTCATGGTAGTTGGATTGCTGACCTGGCATCAATCGTCCGTATGTTGAGCGGGGCTTGTATGTGAAGCCGCCATTACGGGGTTGGTGAGACTGATATTTACCAAACTAAACCTGCACATCAGAGGAAATTATACAATATCATATCATAAGAATGAGGTGATGCGATGCGATGCTTCAGCTAATAAAATATTGGAAATTATACAATAATTTTTAGTTTATTATATTCTAAGAATTTGAGTTAATTGTGAACACATGGTATTTGGTTGGTAGGTACAAAGAGTGACCTTTTTCTGAAAATCTAACAAGTTCCCAAGCAGACAAGGTTGGTAGGCGAATGCCCTTTTGGTTCAGCACAACCAACTCCTCACAACTTGTGTTACGCATAAACGCCCCTCCTCAAATCGTCTGGCCTTTAGAGAATTAAGGCAGAGAAATGGCGCAACTGACCAGAATCTGCGATGGGGTTCAAAATAATTGTATTTTCCCCAATCTCCTTGAACCACAAACACACAAATGTGTATCTGCAATTTCATTTAGATCACAGCTTAAGGGGTCTTCACTTTCTTGGGGTTTAAAGCGCTGCCGGAGAACGCCTGGTTTTACAGTTGGTACAGTTAAGAGGAGTCCTGTTAGACTTTCAGCTTCACTCGCCACTGCAGAGAAACCTTCAACGGCACCAGAGATAGTCTTGCAACCCATTAAAGAAATTTCCGGTGTCGTCACGTTGCCGGGTTCCAAGTCTCTTTCCAATCGGGTTCTCCTCCTCGCTGCTCTCTCTGAGGTATGAATGAATCTGTGTTCTTAAGTATTGCAATATCTGCCCGCTTGAATTGTATTCTGAGCTACTTGGTTCTTTTTCAGTTTTGAGAAACTAGGAAAAGGAAAGAAACTTTTTCTCTTTTCTTTTCTTTTTTTCTTTTTTTTGCACATTTTGCGATTAAATTAATTGTCATTGCTGCATTGTGAAGCGAGCTTAATAGATTTTTCAAAGGTAGCTTAATAGAATTTAAGGGTCGATTCTTTTATTGAAAATAATATTTAGTTGGTGATTGTATTTGAAATTGATTGCTGTTTTTCTGTTGGATAGTATAGAGGGAGTGGAAAGAGTGGGATCTTCCTGGCTGGCTAGATTATGATTTGATGTTTGTTAAAATTGCGTGCCTGGTTATTGTGTTAATAGCTGCTTAATAACTAAGGGGCAAAAGGGAATGCTTTGATTTTTCTGTCTCAGGTGCTTACAATTTTTAGTTTGTCTTGTTCAAAAGAATTCATGAGCTGTGTTAAGCTGATGCAAAATTTTGAAACATTTTCTTTGTAGTTTGCTTAAGATTTTCGTCAAATAGTTTCTTCTTGGTATTTGCATCATTTCATTTGGTATTAATATAGAATAAAACGGCTTCAACTTTTGACTCTTCTAACTTTTGCACAAGCAAAAAAGAGTGATCATTGGTTGTGTCTTCATCTATAATTCAGGGTAAAACTGTCGTTGACAACTTGCTGAATAGTGATGATGTTCGGTACATGCTCGGTGCACTGAGAACGCTTGGATTGCATGTGGAAGACAATAGTGAACTCAAACAAGCCATTATAGAAGGCTGTGGAGGTCATTTTCCAGTGGGTAAAGAATCAAAGAATGATGTTGAACTTTTCCTTGGAAATGCAGGAACAGCAATGCGTCCATTGACTGCTGCTGTTACTGCAGCAGGTGGAAATTCAAGGTGTTTATCTTACCGCCCCTTTCCACTATTTATGTTTCATTTTAATAAATTTCTGTGAAAAATTTCCACTTTGATCTTGTTAAAAGAACTAATGAAGTTGCTCTTTTAGAACTTATCTGTTGGGCCAACTCTAGTTGAACTCGAGTCATATATATCAGCATGCTTTTTGATTTCCCTATGTGAGGCCTTTTTGACATGGTCAACAACAATTAGCAAGGATGGCTCTTCCCCACCACTAATAATAGTTGCAACTCCATCTCAACAGGATGCTTCCCAACACTTCCAATTTCAAGCATAAATCAGGAGTTTCACTTAGAAAATGTGGATATCATTTTGACAAAGTTGCCATTTTATATGATATTCTCTGTAAAATCATTGGAGTAACCATAAGAATTTGGTATTCTCCTGGGTTGCAAACACACTAGACGCTTTTTCTACTTTTTTTCCCGCTTGATCATTTCTATGAAAATTGTTTCTGGGATAATTGGCCTAGCATTTTGCAATTATAATATTTCAGTTGTGTGCAACAATCAAATCTCACCCACTTTTGTAGGGTATGCACCTTTCTATATGGTGTCCAGTGCCTCCTCTGCTCTTTATTTTGTTTTTATTTATTTATTTTATTTGTTCAAAATGATTCAGCTACATACTTGATGGGGTTCCACGAATGCGAGAGAGACCAATTGGAGATTTGGTTGTTGGTCTTAAGCAGCTTGGGGCAGATGTTGAATGTTCTTCTACAAACTGTCCACCTGTTCGCGTAAATGGAAAAGGAGGCCTTCCTGGGGGAAAGGTACAATTGCTATCATCTAATACATTAATATACTGTTTGTTGTGCTTTTGTCTTTACCGGCAATATGTAATGCTGCAATCTGTCTCAACAATTAAAAATCAGTTTTAAGTTCTGTCAGCAAGCATATTATGGATGTAAGAAAGGGTTGAGATATATTATGTCTACACAGAGCAATTGGATAAAACAAGTTGTAATTTTGGCTGGCAACCAGCGATTGCAATTGGTAACAATAAAATGATCTTGGAAGAAAAGTTAATGAGCTAGATGTATTTGCTTTTTCTTTTTTTCCTTTTAAATTATTTGTCCTAAATTAAGATGTTTATCTTGAAGGAGAAATTTGAGGAAACATCTTTCAATTTAATCCCATTTATCCCGTAAAGTTATCCATGTTCTTCTGTTGCCGCCTTTAGGTTTGTTCTTTTCTTTTATTTTATTTTTTAAAAAAAGAACTAAGAAAAAGGAAATAGAATCTTGAACCTTTTGCTTGATATCGGGCAATAAACTTGGTTGTCCTGTTTGTTGATTTCCTTTCTGGCTTCCTGCTTGAAGGGGAATATCTTGAACTTATTGTCTTATTCCGATGTCAACTTCACTTGTAATGAAATTTGTGGTTCTTAATTGTCATTTTCTGTATCTTATTTTCAGGTTAAGCTCTCTGGATCAATTAGTAGTCAATACTTGACTGCTTTGCTCATGGCAGCTCCTTTGGCTCTTGGAGATGTAGAAATTGAGATTATTGATAAATTGATATCAGTTCCTTATGTTGAGATGACTTTGAAGTTAATGGAACGATACGGAGTCACTGTCCAGCACAACAGTAGCTGGGACCGTTTCTTCATTCATGGAGGTCAAAAGTACAAGTAGGTTTTCCAGTATAAATAGATCTGCAAGCTTGTAAACTGTTGTTTCTCTAAAAGTAATAAGCTGATGAATCAATTCAGGTCTCCTGGAAATTCATTTGTTGAAGGTGATGCTTCAAGTGCCAGTTACTTCTTGGCTGGTGCAGCAATCACTGGTGGAACCATCACTGTAAAAGGTTGTGGGACAAGCAGTTTGCAGGTATTTCACTCTGGTGAATTTAATCTTAATTATTGCTTCCTAAATCTTAAGATGGCATCATGGAAGTGCTTATTGCAGACATTGCCTTGTGGTTGAAATTTTGTCAATTTTTCCTCAACATATACATTAGTTTTTATCCATAGCTATCTAGTGCCCAGTGTTTCCTGAGAGGAAGTTTTGGAACATGTTTATATACATTTACGCTTACCAAACTAACTCACGTCATTTCCTTCTTATCTTTATGGAAATCAAGGGGGATGTGAAGTTTGCTGAGGTGCTTGAGAAAATGGGAGCTAAAGTTACCTGGACAGAGAACAGTGTTACTGTTACTGGACCACCACGGAATTCTCCTAGTGAAAAACACTTGCGAGCTATTGATGTCAACATGAACAAAATGCCGGATGTTGCTATGACGCTGGCTGTGGTTGCACTTTTCGCTGATGGCCCTACTGCCATTAGAGATGGTATAGTTTATCCTGCAAACTTTCACAAATTTTAAGTCTTATATTCTATAAATAAACTGACCTCGCACTACATAAGTAATTAACTGGTCATTCATATTTTGTGGATCATTAGAATAGCTTTGGCCTCTCATCATGGAAAATGGTTATGAATGTAATTGGATTCTAAATAATTTGAATCCCATTTCTTGGGTACTTCATGAGCGATATAGAACCTAGTGGCTATAAATTGCTAGCTTCAGCTCATGAAGGATGAAGATTCTGAAGGAATAACAGCTAGAACTTTCACGTTTTAACCTCGTGTAGATATTTAAAGTTACTAAAATGTTTTAATATTTGCCATCTCCTCATCTGCACAAAGTATTAGGAAGATTCACATATTTCCTGTAGAGAACTTTTATGCCGATTTCTGGATTGCTCTTATTTGCAGTGGCCAGTTGGAGAGTGAAAGAAACTGAACGAATGATTGCAATATGCACAGAGCTCAGAAAGGTTAGTTTCTGGCAGTTTCAACTCATCTGAATTCATGGAACAGAACCAAAAAAAAAAAAAAGGCTTGGTGTATATTTTGCTGTTAATGACATTTGGTATTCAAATTTCAGTTGGGAGCAACAGTTGAAGAGGGACCAGATTACTGTGTGATCACTCCACCTGAGAAATTAAGCATAGCAGAGATTGACACGTACGATGATCACAGAATGGCCATGGCATTCTCCCTTGCTGCCTGTGGGGATGTTCCAGTCACGATCAAGGACCCTGGTTGCACAAGAAAAACTTTCCCCGACTACTTTGAAGTCCTAGAGAGGTTCACTGAGCATTGAGCTACCCTCAAAGCATTCATACTTAATACAGGAGAGAGAGGATTTACCCACCAGTATCACTGCAACCAATATATAGTTTTCCCCCATGATCATTGTAATCTTTTATAATTTATGCAAATGAGTTGGTTTTTTTTTATGCCCCGGACTTGGATCATTTTAAAGGAAAAACTGTTATTGGTTCCTGGCAAGTGTTGCTCTCGACTAATTGTACTCGAATGTATTGAAGCTATGCATCAATAAGCCTGTGAATGCTTGAACACAACTACAGAGATTTTCCTCTTTAACACAACCATTAAGAGTTTCCTCACGCGTGTCATATCTCAATTTTACAGCATTGGTTTGTACCTTGAGATCAGAAGGGTATATTTAGATTTAGGGTCATTGGGTTAGATTCTCTATAAACTTTCAGACAATTCCTAGAAGGCATGGGCTGGACGTTCACGTGAGTGCCCACCCAGCAAGGAAACTAGGAGGAAGGTGCCTGCTCTGTCCTTAAAAGTCTGTGGAATCATATACTCCCAGGCCCATCTGCCATTAATTGCTGAGGCATGGAACACGATGCCAATATATATAATCAAGGGAAGGGACTATTAAGATGTGTAGCCCTTGTGCATTGTATTTTTAACAGATTGTCACATGGGTTGGTAGTTGGAGGTGGCTGTAGAGATTTTATTTATTTTGCTTTTCCTTCAAACATAAGCCCTAATGAGTTTTAAATCATTGAAAGTTAAAACTTTGAATTTTAATCAGAGTTGAATAAAGTTATTAACAAAGAAGTCGTCTAGAATTTACTAAATAAATAAAGAGCTAAAGCAAAGAAATGTTCTTGGCTAATAGCACGATGAAATGTAAGGAATCTGTAATATTTCTGATGTTCTTCCAAAATTAATTAATTAAAAAAAAAAATACTAGACACCCAGTGAGCAAAAACAGGAACATTACCATCATAGCTAGGGTTGAAAATATTCAGCAGTCAAAGATACTTAATTGATTATGTTGAAGAAATCTGGAGCATAAAATTCATGGAAGCAAAGGTTGTATGATTTTCTTTGGCAAGTGGCCTTTCTTCAACTCTTTCAGAGTAAGTAAACCAGGTTTTTGTGTTTTTTTTTGCTTGTGATTCTACAATAATCTTGACATATACCAAACCCACATGGCACATAAATTGCAATCTAAGATATAAACTAGTCATTCACCGGAAAGGTGCTCTTTTGCCTTCATTTCAAGTTTGTCCCTTCTTTTTTCTATAAACATATAAAATAAATACATATATCTCACTTAAACTCTCAAACAAAAATGATACAATTATAAAAATATTTACTAGGCGTGGAAGCTGAAAAAGGGGATGGTATTATTATGAAGCAAAATCATAGTCAGAAGAACAAAACCCACCTCTGCATAATTACCATCACTTGCTGATTATTGAATTATCTTAATGTAAGAGCAAGCAAATATATATATAAAAAAAAAAAAGAAAAGCCCATCAATACCAGAAAGCAAGACAGTGTCATGCACCTACAAAGTTTTTATAATTGCCCATGTTATTTTAAAACGTAAAATGAGAAGCTAATCTCATAATTAGCCCACATATAATTATATGATTAGGAGTGAATTTTTTTTTTTTGATGCAAAACACTGTCTAATGCACAAAATTTATTTGACAGTAAATTATCTTAAAATTATGAGATATTGAATTTAAATTTAAATTTAAATTCATTTTTTTTATATAATAATGAGTAGATAAAGAAATTATAACTCTAAATGATAGTGTTGGATAATGAACAACGAAGATCTATCTTCCATCCATCCCACACAAGGTGTACCCTTAAAAAAAGGAGAGTACATGGGCATTTGATGTCTGAGAGCAAAAGGCTATGAACCAATGAAATTGAAGTCCACCGGAGAGAAAATGGATAGACAAGCTTGACTAGCCATCACCAGTAGTTGTGTTGCAATTCATTGATCTAAGATATCAAATTCTGATCATTTTCAACATTAAAAAGTTCTGTTCTTTATGATTACTTTTAAGCAGAAGGCCAAGCCAACTATGTTTTGAATGTCACATTACCCAAATTTTAAAAACTGTGCCTCTCATCCCTGACGCCCCTCATCTCCATTTGCTAAACAAAGTCATCAGAAAGCTGTTCCTGTAGAAGAGGCATAAACCCAAAACAGAAACTCCACCACCAACCCCTCTCCAAGAACCCGGAAAAGGAGATTCCTTTTCCTTGTACCCTTTCGGTCCCAATACATGAAATAACAGCTGTAAAGCAAGAAACCACCGCGATCTTTCATCCTCACCACCACCAATCTCCAGAGATTGGAACCTGAACCCAATCTCTCCAATCAAGAAATCTACTAGCATACAAAAGAAGCTAGATACTTCTCACATTTTCACTCAAGAATGTCCCAGATGAAGCAAATGTCCCATCTTGACCACACTCCATCAACGCCAGGCAAATTCAAGATGGATAAGTCTCCATACCCATACAACCGAGTTAGGTGGCCTTCATCTCTAGCTAAACTCACATTCTGGTCTTTTGTCTTCATTGGCTTGATTTTCCTCTTCTTTTATCGATCCCCTTCATCATCTACCACTCCTTCACAGTCCGATCTATCCCGCCGCTCTCTTCGGAGTTCCTGGGGCGGCTCCGACTGGGAAAAACGGGTCCGAGCATCCGCCAGAATCCGCTCCCGTAATGGGTTCTCTGTACTTGTCACGGGCGCAGCTGGGTTTGTTGGGACACACGTTTCTGCAGCTCTGAAACGCCGCGGTGATGGCGTTCTGGGACTTGACAATTTCAACAGCTACTATGATCCATCTCTGAAACGAGCTCGCCAAGCGCTTCTTGAACGTACTGGGGTTTATATTGTGGAAGGAGACATAAATGACGTAGCCTTGTTGAAGAAGCTGTTTGAACTTGTGCAATTTACACATGTGATGCATTTGGCTGCTCAAGCTGGGGTTAGGTACGCAATGGAAAACCCTAGCTCTTATGTGCATAGCAACATTGCTGGTTTTGTTAGTTTATTAGAAGTTTGTAAAAATGCAAAACCACAGCCTGCCATTGTATGGGCGTCTTCTAGTTCTGTTTATGGACTAAACAGCAAAGTACCCTTCTCTGAGAAAGATAGAACTGATCAACCTGCTAGTTTGTACGCCGCTACTAAAAAGGCTGGAGAGGAAATTGCACATACTTATAATCATATCTACGGCCTTTCCCTTACTGGGTTGCGATTTTTCACCGTTTATGGGCCGTGGGGTAGACCGGATATGGCTTACTTTTTTTTCACTAGAGATATATTGAAAGGGAAGAGTATACCCATTTTTGAAGCGGCCAACCATGGGACCGTTGCCAGGGATTTTACCTACATTGACGATATTGTGAAAGGTTGCTTGGGGTCACTGGATACTGCAGAGAAGAGTACTGGGAGTGGAGGGAAGAAGAAGGGACCAGCACAATTGAGGGTTTTCAATTTGGGAAATACATCTCCTGTGCCTGTTACTGATCTTGTAGGCATTCTGGAAAGGCTTTTGAAGGTGAAAGCCAAGAGGAATATTATGAAGTTGCCTAGGAATGGGGATGTTCAGTTTACACACGCCAATATTAGTTCGGCTCAGAGGGAACTTGGGTATAAGCCCACCACAGATCTGCAGACAGGTTTGAAGAAGTTCGTGCGATGGTACCTCAGCTACTATCATGTTGGTGGGAAGAAGGCTGATGCATGATGAATTTAATTCTTTCAGTTCTGTGGTTGGGTACTTGGGAAAAATTTTCTTGTTCATTATGATTCTTGTTAATTGTTTTTTTCTTAACATTTCTATAGTCGATCATTGCACGATTATTGTCTTTCTTAGTATGTTTAATGATGCTATAAGGAGGAAGATTGCATCCTACATTGAAGAAGATTTTGTGGTTGTGGATATTGTTCAATGGGCACTCCCAAAGTCGTATCAAATATAAAACAGAATCTTCACTTTATTCTATTTCTATTTAAATAAGTTACCGTTGTACTTTCGACATTGTAGAGTTCATGACTGTTGATTGTTGGACATATATATAATTTCTCAGAATTTCAATAAAATTGTACATGGTGATTTGCCATTTTTCTTCTCTTGCTCAATGAATTTAATGATGAAAGTTTCTGTAAGGATATGTACATGTTCTATTTTGCTGTATTGGCGTTTCTTTTTTTTTTTTTTTTTTTTTACCCCTTCTCCTTTTGATTTTTGTTAGTGAACTGTAGATCATAGTTTGAAGTTACAATAAGCAGTACTTAAAAAAGATTTTTATTTTTCATAGTCATATATGATATGCTGCAAGTTTTAACTATATCCTTAAAGGATGATGCTATGATCTGCCCTGGCATAATTAATATGATTTTGATTGTTCGAATACTCTGTGGTCCTAAATGTTACCGTTGTGCTCCGGACCTCAGTCTAGAAATGTCAGTTCCTTGGTGGACATATCCTCCTCAGTTATCATCTAAAATTTTATGCGTGAGGAGTTGCGTCAGAATTCAGCAAGAGAGTTCTGACTTTAAGATATGGTATTACTGCTGCAGCCTATGTGCTGCTAGAATACTGCGATCCTGATTTTTAGCTTCTATTAGTTTTTTGTATCCCAAAAATTGATGGGTTGTATTACTTTCAGCTTTAGTGCTACTTGCATATTTAATCCGACCATGTACAGTTTCCAATATAAATGCCTTTTTTTTCGAATTTCGCCATTCATTTTACTATTGACTCATCAGACAGATAATAAATAAGTTTATTGAGCAATGAATTCGGATATAAACTTTCCCTGCTAGATTATGGAAGATTTTCTAATATCCAATAATGGAGGAGATGTTTTGTTTCATTTTTCCATATGGTTTCCCCTGGGGACAAAAGAATCACAAGTCTTTTATGAGCATCAACTGCTACGGACTTCCCCTCCAGGTCAGAAAATTGTAACAAAGTTGGCTAAATAATTTAATTTCTTGTGTAGAATTTTGTTTACTTCACGAGGTGTCAACAAGAAAAGTTGCATGCACATTCATGTAAGCGGCAATCAACATGCCAGGTTTCCCTTTTCGCAAATTTACTCATGACTTGCGTGCAGTCTTGCGCTTCAAAAGTCGCTAGTCCTAACTG
>CAOGCB010384605.1:0-10211 GCA_948266635.1 Cnidoscolus chayamansa | reverse complement strand
AACTCCATGGTTAAACATGCTTGGCCTGGAGCAATTACAGGATGGGTGACCTTCTGGGAAGTTCTCCCAGAAAGCATGTGAGTGAGGACAAAGCATGTTGGAAAGGATATATGTTGGTTTGTAGCGGCAGTCGTCAAATTTCGGGTGTTACAATACAACAAAATCACATAGGAAAACAGGTTATTTAACTTCCTGGGAGGATTAGATGCCAGACACGATGACATCCGCATAGAGATTCTTCGCCGTGAGCCCTTTCCGTCAGTGGAGTCAGCATACGCAACAATGCAAAAGGAGGCCGCCAGGCTTCGGATTTTGAAACTGGCAACCAACGATGATGCTAACTCAACATCATCAGAGGGAAGAGGCGTCAGACTCCTCTCCTGAAACCCTAATCGCACTCAACAACATCGCACAGAGACAGGAAAATCAGGAGTTGACAAAGAAAAACTCCATTGTAACCATTATGGTATGTCGAAGCACACAAGGGAGGCTTGCTTCAAGTTGGTCAAGTTTCCTGACTGGTGGGAAGATGGTCACAGGCCGAGAAAACCCAACAAGAGCAAAGTCTTCATCACCGCGGGTAACAGTGAAGCCACTAGCAGCGGGCGAGGCAATACAGAGGGTGGAGAAGGAGAGAGATAGAGGTTTGCAGCCGTAGGGCTTGGAGGAGGGAGCGGTGCACAGCAGCCAGATGAAGGTAATAAAAATGGGTCGGTAGGGTTAACAGCAAAAAGAACCGAGAATGAAGACCCAAGACTCGGGCCAAAGCCCAAGGCCCTGAGTCCTACTATTTTAAAAGGGGGAACGAGCCCAGCGCCAGAGCCACTAGCGCCTGTGTTTTTAAAGGAGGGACCAGGCCCAACGCTTAGGCTCCACAATTTGAGCCCAAGTCCAGGCCCTGTTCCATCTTTGAAAAAAATAGGGCCTCTTCAAAAAATATACAAGCCCCTGCAAAAGAACAGTGTTGGATTTTTTATTGCGGTGCCATTGACACAATGACATACGTCCCCATAGATATAATTAAGACCTCTCACACAAACAAAACAAAAATACAGACAACAAATATGGGTTTTTCAGAAGTCAAAGGAGCAGGAACAGTAGAAATTTCTTCACAAATTAGACTCTCAAATTGCTTATATGTTCCTGCATTGTCTTGCAAACTTCTTTCAATTAATCATGTTACCCGAGAGTTAAATTGTAAAGTACTTATGTATCCACATTTTTGTCTGTTGTAGGATATTCTTACGTAGGGGATCATTGGGCATGGCACTGAGCGAGGTGGATTGTATTTTATTGATGAGGTGGCACACCATGGCATTGCAAATCTTTCTCACGGAACGACTAATAAGCAAATCTGGCTGTGGCATCGGCGATTGGGGCATCCATCCTTAGTGTACCTTAAATTGTTATTTCCATCTTTATTTTCTAGTAGTGTAGACTTATCATGCGAAACATGTATACTTGCAAAAAGTCATAGAACTACTTTTAAACCTAATAATACCCGAACTGAGTTAATTTTTTCCTTAGTACATTCTGATGTGTGGAGCCCGGCTCCCCATTCGCAAAATTCTAGGTTTTGGTATTTTGTATTATTTATTGATGTCACCACTAGTATGACATGGTTCTACCTGCTTAAAAATAAATCTGAGGTGCATGAAAAATTTGTTGCTTTCTGTCACATGGTCCAAATACAATTTCATTCAAATACTTAGGTCTGACAATGGGGGGGAATATGTCAACTTTCTTTTCCAAACTTTCTGTACCAAAAATGGCATTATTCATCAAACAACTTGTCCCAACACACCACAACAAAATGGTGTGGCTGAGAGGAAAAATAGGATTCTTCTTGAAATGACTCGAGCACTCATGCTTGAATCACATGTTCCCCAATATTTTTGGCCTGAAGCTGTCACCACTGCTACCTATCTGCTTAATCGCCTTCCCACAAAAATTCTCAATTTCAAAACACATATTCAGGCACTATCTACCCACGTTCAATCCCCACCTATCACCTCTTTCCCTCCTAAAATATTTGGGTCGTCAGTTTTTGTTCATGTTTCCAAAACAAACCGAACCATATTTAACCCCTGTGCTTTGAAATGTGTGTTTGTTGGCTATGCTATCCATCAGAAGGGTTATCGATGCTACCATCCTCCTACACATCGCATGTATGTCACTATGGATTGCAACTTTGTTGAAACAAAATATTATTACTCAAACCCTCTCAGGGATCAGGGGGAGAGTAGTAATAATCCACTGAGATGGTTGTGTGAACCAGTTTTGCCTACAGTTGACCCAACAGAGCAAGTGGATGGTGTCACTGTGCCTACTACAAGAAGCATAGTACAATCTACTGAACCAGTACAAACTCCTAATGATGCTCCTGTGGAGGATACTCCTGAGGTAAGGGATACTCCTATTAAGGAAATCTTTACAATTTCTGAAATTAACCGTGACAGCATTCCCACATTTGAAGAAGTAACTGAAGAAGCAACTAACTATGCCTGCCACCCAGAAGCACCAGAGGAGTACCACTAAAGAGGTACTCTCCGGAACACAAGTCCGACTCTTCACTGTATCCAATAGGAGACTTGGTCAGGGGGAGTCTTTCTGATGAAGCAAAGACATTCTAAGTACTGTGTACACTGAAGAAATTTTGAAGAATGCACAGGAGGCATTACAAAGAAGGGAATGGAAAGAGGCAATGGAAGCAGAAATGGAGGCTTTAAGAAGAAATGAAACATGGGAAGAATGTGAACTGCCAGTAGGGAAGAAACCAGTGGGATGCAAATGGGTGTTCACTATCAAGTATAGAGCTGATGGTACAATAAAGAGGAACAAGGCGAGACTAGTAGCAAAGGGCTATACTAAGACCTATGGAATAGACTACTCAGAGACGTTTTCACTAGTAGCCAAAATAGATACCATCAAAGAAAGCATTAGATGGGCTGAAACAGTCACCAAGAGCCTGATTTGGAATATTTACAATGGCCATGAAGAGGTATGGGTACAAGCAAAGTAATGTTGATCATACTCTGTTTCTCAATAAGAAAGGAGATCTAATAGCTTGTCTAATAATATATGTGGATGATATAATCATCACTGGAAGTGATTTAGAAGAAATCATAAATCTGTAAATGAGGTTGTTTGATGAATTCGAGATGAAGGATCTGGAAAGGCTGAACTACTTCTTAGGAATTGAGGTTTTGAGATCAAGAACTGACATCTTCATATCACAGAGGAAATATGTTCTAGACTTATTGGCTGAAATAGGGATGATGGATTGCAAACCAGCTAAAACTCCTATTATGATCAATCATGGTCTGAAAGTGAAGGAGAAAGGAGAGCCAGCAGACAGAGAAAAGTATCAAAGATTAGTTGGAAAACTAATTTATCATGCTCATACGAGACCAAAAATAGCATACTCAGTGGGGATAGTGAGTCAGTTCATGCATGACCCGCAAATAGAACATATGGAGGTTGCACTCAGGATCGTAAGGTATCTGAAAGGAACACCTGGTAGGGGAATCATCTTCAGAAAAAATGAAAACTTGGAGATTCAAGGTTACACAGATGCTGATTGGGCAGGAACCCGAATGATCAGAAATCGACAACATGATACTTTACTATGGTGGGAGGAAACCTTGTAACCTGGCGAAGCAAGAAACAGAAAGTGGTGGCTTTATCAAGCGCAGAGGTAGAGTTCAGAGGAATTGCTTGAGAACTGACAGAGATCTTATGGCTCAGAAAGTTGATGACGGAGATTAGTTTTTCACCACAAAAGGCATGAAGACTGCACTATGATAATAAGGCAGCAATAAGTATTTCAGAAAATCCAGTTCAGCATGATCGGACAAAACACATGGAGGTAGATCGACACTTCATAAAAGAAAAACTAGAAGATGGATCAATTGAACTGTCGTTTGTCAGATTAGAAGAGCAACTTGCAGATATTCTCACAAAAGCAGTAAATAGATTAGAGTTCCATAACGTACTAAGCAAGTTAGGCATTGGTGATCCCACTACACAACTTGAGGGGGAGTGTTGAAGAGAATCACAAGAAATCAGATTTCAACTTAGGAAAGAAATAAATATAATAAATTGTATTAAAATACATACCTTATTTACAGTAGTATTTTGTGTATAAAAATCAATTTCCTGTAATGAAATACAATAACAAAAAAAGGAATATTTTTTCTTACAATTTACACAATTCACATAAGATAACATTCTCATAAGAAATTCCTAAGTAGTTTTAATTGGCAAGCCATCTTCTTAGGACTACTCGAATAACTTATAGGCTAGCTACTTCCCGCATATATTCATATACACCACAATAGCTCCTTTCGGCTAGTTATAGACTTACCATATACATCATACATAACATATTGATCCTAAAGAAAATCCTAAGGTCATAATATCTGATGGTCATACCAAAGGATATTTTTGAGGGAACCTTTCCAAGGGACATAACATTAATATGGTGATTTTCGGATCATCCAACATTACTGTTCATATATCATATATAATGCAATGCAACATATGTTATGCATCTAATGCGGCAACTTAGGCATTATGATGCATGGGCATGCAAAAAACATTCATTAGTTTCTATATCATAAAAGGGTTATATCCACTCACTTACTATGTGCGTGAAGACGAATGCCTTGCCTTAACTATGTTGTCCCTGATTTCCTTGGTTTGGTCCTCTATGGCAGACTAGAATAAGAGACCAACTATATACTTATAAAATACATTAAAGAAATATTCCCATGACTCTCTATATAGCATAACGTCATTGCATATTTATTAACATACATATAAGTTATTGTTCAAACTATTTTGGTACTATGACTTAGGATTTGAATGATTCGGGATGAACCCTCCTGTGAATCACTCGCCTAATCCAAGCCAATTTCCCTATTTATCCAAGTGATACCGAGCTATTATCTCTTAGAATTGGACTATAACCTATTATCGAGTGATGTTTTATTTACATCCTTTTGTCACTGAACTATAGCCTTAGCCGAATGATGCCATGGTTCATCCTTAGACTGCTAAGATATTTTTTGTTGACTTTGGTCAAATGATGACTCGATAATCATTCTTTAACCTGTGTACTTTATTATGATGAGTTATAAGATATGTTTACCGAACTAGAAATGCCTCAGTAGTATCCTTTGGGCATTACTATGGCTTATTAAGAAGCCTCTTTCCTAGCAGCCGAATTACTGTTCTGACTACCGGAAACTAGGTTTTTCCCAAAAGGTTGAAAACCCAGCTCCCTACCATTTCCAGCTCCCAAAACTTATTAAGCTCATTTTCAACATCTGAAACACATTCTAAAACCTATTTTTAGTAACATATCATGTCAAGCCCTCATGGAACATGTATCCCACAGACTGACTAATGACTTTCCACTTTGACTTCGGAAATCACTGATCAACCTGTAAGGGATTATATCAAATCGTTGCTCTATAAAAATTTTTACACATTTATATTTACATAAATTTTACATACTTGTCAGAGTTTTCATTTCAATTCACACAACCTATACATATAATTTATACATTTATTGCCGTCTGCTCTACTGTGATAGTTACAAAATAGAAAATATACAAAATACAACAGCTTCAGGATATATGCTTAAGCACAGCTTAACTACGTATGAAATCTCAACGTACACCATGTATACTGATTGCTTTACTTCTATTTACTACTCTCACCTGCGTTCACCAGAGATAAACGCTGCGTACAATTACCCAGTAAGTTACGCACAATACACAAATAGCATGCATAGCAATAGTTTAAATCATGCGCATCGACAAACAACTATCTCATATAAAAAATCATCAAATTTCTCAATATAATCACATTCTTTTATCATCCTCATTGTAATACCCGGGACCAAAGAGAGCCGAAAGTGATCGTCGGTGCTAGAGAAAGCACGGACAAGGAACGACTTTTTGCAGGCTTCTAGGTGGAGGGATACATGAATGAACCGATCCCACACCCGAAAAAGAGGGATCCTAAGACAGTATAGGGATGGGGCTGCACAGTTGAGTGATTTCGAGATTGTGCAGGTATGGGACTGCACAATTGAGAATAGCTTAAGAGATTTGATAGGTACTAGCTATATCAACAAGGTGCACCTCCCTTTTCTCAATATAATCACATTCTTTTATCATCCTCATTGTAATACCTGTGACCGAAGAGAGCCGGAAGTGATCGTCGGTGCTAGAGAAAGCACGGACAAGGAACGACTTTTGGCAGGCTTCTAGGTGAAGGGATACATGAATGAACCGATCCCACACCCGAAAAAGAGGGATACTAAGACTGTATAGGGATGGGGCTGCACAGTTGAGTGATTTCGAGATTGTGCAGGTATGGGACTGTACAATTGAGAATAGCTTAAGAGATTTGATAGGTACTAGCTATATCAACAAGGTGCACCTCCCTTTTCGGGAGCCTTTCTATAAGAACTTCATAGTTAAGTGTGCTTGGCTTGAAGCAATTACAGGATAGGTGACCTTCTAGGAAGTTCTCTCAGAAAGCATGTAAGTGAGGAAAAAGTACGTTGAAAAGAATATATCTTGGTTTGTAGTGGCAATCGTCAAATCTCGGGTGTTACAAGTTGGTATCAGAGCTAGTTCCTCTCCTAGTACGATGTGGTTCAAGGACAAACCAAGCGGAAGCTGGTGGACATGTAATACCCGAGATTGAAAAGGGCGGGAAGTGATCACCGATGCTAGAGAAAGCACGGACAAGGAGAACCTTCTGGCAGGCTTCTAGGTGGAGGGATACATGAATGAATCGATCCCACACCCGAAAAAAAGGGATCCTAAGACTGTGTAGAGATGGTGTTGCACAGTTGAGTGATTTCGAAATTGTGTAGGTATGGGACTGTACAATTGAGAATAGCTTAAGTGATTTGATAAGTACTAGCTATATTAACAAGGTGCACCTCCCTTTTCGGGAGCCTTTCCGTAAGAATTCCATAGTTAAACATGCTTGGCTTTGAGCAATTACAGGATGGGTGACCTTCTAGAAAGTTCTCCCAGAAAGCACGTGAGTGAGGGAAAAACATATTGGAAAGGATATATGTTAGTTTGTAGTGGCAGTTGTCAAATCCTGGGTGTTACACTCATTCTGAATGAATAACATAAATCAATGATTTCATGATATGCACCCACCAACCTTATGTCATCCCATGGCCATATCTCATAATATGATTGTGCACGATCTCTGGGGTTATGATTAGTAAGGTGTATCCGAGTCTCACGGATCTACATATATATGCAATACTCAAGTCTCACGAGAATATATGCATTGTGCTTTACCCAGAATATACCTACAAGCAAACCAAGTCTCATGGATCCGTATATAATGTGCAATTCTCAAGTCTCACAAGAAATATATACGTCGTGTGGTATTTTACTCGAGTCTCACGAGTTATCGCCATCTCCAGCACACCATATCATGTATGATATGCTGTATGTATCTCACATCATTATATGCACTGTCATATATCATGTCTCAACAATTCATATGCATATGCCTTACATTACTGTCATGCTCATCATGATCAATGAATATCCTTAACACGTTCACATTTCTATATAATCACATCAATCTCATATAATTCATCAATAGCATAATTCATTAAGTGTCACAATCACATCCTACAATCACAACAAGACACATAAAACTCAACATTTCATTTCACATGTACCTGCATGAAAATATACACTTTTATGAAAAAATACATCTGGTGGCTCCCAAACTACGAATTAATTGCTCACCAGGTCTCAAACAATAGCAATTTAAATAATCATGCAGTCACACATTTCACATATTTTCATTGTGCACACGGTCACACAATGATTCATAACTTACCTATTTTCGTCTTTCCCTTATCGACCCTACTTCGGTCTGTGGAAATGCTTTCGCCTTGAGTACCTATTTCACATTATAATTTCTCACATCAACCATCCATAGGCATTTTTCATTCAAAAGTATCAATAAGTATGGTGAACAAATTATATGACATAAAGTTCATCAACCCTATATTTTAACTTGTTTCCCATGTTTTCCTAATATAGATTCTCATGGGCTGCCTATGTTTCTTATCTTGTTTTAATATCTTACTCAACTCTAATTACTCTAAAAATTCTTACACTTTCAAATCACTTAACATTCAAGATGTCATTAAATTTCAGTTTATTTCAAGTTCATTAAGGTCACTTTTTACTTAGCTAAAGTCTATTGTCCGGTAAGGTACTTCCCTTGCTAACAACTTGTGATTTCAGTCCATTTATCCATTAAATTCAATCTATTTTGGTCTAAAATTTTTATGGAATTTCCTTAACACATTTTAGAAGCTTTCTACCAAAATCATTTGAATATTTTCCTTACTCTTTTATTTGTCTAACATACTCTTTAATACCTTTCTGTATTTCCTAAATTAATTCATAACTCAAATCCACCCAGTTTACCCTCATTTTTCATAGAAATTAGTTTAACATACAATTAAAGTTGCACACAAAATTTCAGGTCATTTGGAGTCCATTTAGGTACCAAACACACTATTTCTGGTACTTTGGGTAGGCTTAACCTAAAAGTTTTAATGACACATCTCATTTGTTTAATTTTTCTGACCAGTTTAGTTTCTATTCTTGACAAAGTGCAAAAAATAAAAATTGTAACTAACATCCTAAATAAGATTCTTATAAAATTTGATAATTTTATCTGGTCATTAAGACTTTCAAATAAAAAATAAAACTAACTGTCTTGTACTGAAATTCAATAATCCGGCAGTTTAGACCTTTATCTATTTTCACTGTATTTTTATGCCTCAAATGATAGAATTTAGTAAAATAATATTCTGAACAATCATAGCTAACATTCATAGCTTTCTATTAGTATATTGTTCATTATTTTTGGACATCAATTGTCCTTCCAAAATAGGAACACAACATAATTGTTATACAGAGCAATTCTCCAGTCCCTAAGGTTCACTAATATTTGATTCATTTCTCTCTTTGTTTGTCTTTGTCTCTTTAGTTTAAGTGTAAAATTCTTGACTTAATTTAGATATATTTCTTGCATGAAATTATGCTTCCTTAAGCTTCAAACCTACTATCCAATCTTTCCACCATTTACACAGAATTGGTTCATAATTAAAACAGAATTTTCAAGCTCCATTCATAATCATAACCACAACCAAATTACATGTCTCAAACTTTCAGCCCTTTTAATCAATTTATATTCAAACTATTTTAATCATAAGGTAAGCTATAATACATCTCAACTTCAACGTCAAACTCATAATTCAAAATTACAAAGACAGCAATTCACTAAACAATCACAATTCATCAACTTGTCCAGCAACCAATATAACTCCTAACCTTGTTTGTAGCTAGAACTTCCTTTGGTTCCAGACCCTCCAAGCTGTGGTTTTTCTTGCTCAAAGAGCTATTATTTCTTCTTGAGGTCTTTATTTTCCTTGGGGTTTCACGGTTAATGTCGCCTAGCTCAAGTGTCCCTGTTTTTTGGTGATGAAACAGCTGTTGTCTTCTCTCTCAAGTTTAGCTCACCTTTGGCTTGAAAATGGAGGACAAGCTTGTATGGTTTCAGTGGAGAAGAAGAATAAGAAGAAGAACTGGACATATTTTTCTTGGATGAGTGAGAAGCTTGTATTCGATTGAAGGAGGAGAACAAGCTGGGCACACTTTGCATTATGCTTCACAAATGATACAGTCGTGCCCTTCACCCTCTCCACACACCTCCTTCACTTGCTAGATGTTGTTTTTCTATTGTGCAAGGTGGCCTTAATAATGATGTAAGTGGACAGTTGGGATTCCACTCACAAAAGAAATGAGGCACACGGCCAACTATTTTCCTTTCCTTCACCGTGTGGCCATTTTGACTCTTCTTTCACTTTGCTTCTCTTTTTCTTTTTCTTTTTTTTTCTTACATGGGCCATCTTCATTTCCTTACAAAGGTGGACAGCCAGCCACATTCATGCACCAAAACATAAGCCTTGGTCCACTTGATTTTAAACCTAAGTCCATTCACTCCTCAACACTTATGTCCACTTATTTTCAACTAAACCTAAACTCATTTAGATTGATCCAAATCCACCATAATATTTTTAGTTCAATCTTAACTTAAACTCATGTCTATTTTTAATTTAATTATGAATATTTAAG
>CAOGCB010384603.1:0-15669 GCA_948266635.1 Cnidoscolus chayamansa | reverse complement strand
TGAAAGATTCAAATAAATGCCCTTCAATTGAAAAAAGCATGCAAAAATAAATAAATAAGTAAATGAAGAGTCCGTATATATATGTCTGAGCGTCATATGTGGTAATAAGGTGGTATGAGATAGACAGTTATATAGATATAGCTTTCATGCATCATGTACTGCAAGTCTAAAAGAGCATTTGTTTCCACATCCGCTATCCCCATACAAATTAAAATGCTTATTGAATAGAAGTCGTCAAATACTAAGGTAATTGGAGATTATATTTGAATTTTTTTTTATAAGAAAAGAAAGAAAGAACAATCTATATGTAGTTAATGCATTGAGTTTTAAAAATTAGAACACTTCAATATAATTGTCAACTAATTAAAAAAAAATTGACCTTTTCTATCTAATCAGCCAAATTAAATAAATGAATTGTACTGAATTTGTGTGTTCTTTATATTGAACTAGGATGATCAACTCAGGTCAGCTGAAGCAGAAATCATGGAGGTTAGAGAAGAGAATGAAAGGTTAAAGCAATTATTATCCAAAATGTTGAAGGATTACAAGTCTCTAGAGAAACATTTTCGTGAAGTTGTTCAAGAAGAAGAAGCGAAGACATCCACCAAAATAACACCTACCCAACAAGAGAATGAAGAATCTGAACTTGTCTCCCTCAGCCTTGGACGAAGTTCTAATGAACCCAAAAAGGAAGAGAAAAAGAGCAGCAATTTCACTGATGAGGATGAGGATAATGAGGATTTGAATAATAAAGGACTTTCCCTTGGTTTGGACTGCAAATTTGAACTAGATTCATCCGTGACTATGAAGAATCCAAGTTCTGAAAATAGCTTTGATGATGAAGAACCCAAGGAAGAGGAAGCAACTGAAAAATGGCCGCCAAGCAAAATGTTGAGGACAACAAGTGCAGGTGATGAAGTGTTGCAACAAACCCAGACCAAGAAAACTAGGGTTTCTGTCAAAGCCAGATGTGACACTCCAACGGTTAGTATATCTAAGAACTACAGTTAGCTAGACCAAAAGTTACTAGCAAAAGGATGGATGTCAGTGGATTTATTTATTTATTTATTTATTTTCAAATGGATTATTATGCAGATGAATGATGGATGTCAGTGGAGAAAATATGGGCAGAAAATAGCCAAAGGGAATCCATGCCCAAGGGCATACTATCGTTGTACAGTCTCACCAACTTGCCCGGTGAGAAAACAGGTATATATTTTCGAAATGCCATTGTTGATATACATATTATCTGATCATTAATTTCTTTAGAAGTTCAAGTTAATTTGATTTGAATTTACTAAAATGTTGTTTCTCATGTTGCTTCATCTTGAATTTCAGGTTCAAAGATGTGCAGACGACATGTCAATCTTGATCACCACCTATGAGGGGACGCACAACCACCCACTTCCACTTTCAGCCACAGCAATGGCCTCCACCACTTCTGCAGCTGCATCTATGCTTCAGTCACGATCATCGTCCTCACAGCCAGGGCTTGGGACCTCAGTTTCTGCCCCTGCTTCTGTATCCACCACCAATGGACTTAACTTCTCTGTCTCCCAAAATAATGCAATAAGGCCACATCAATTCTATTTCTCAAACTCGTCAATCTCAGCTTCCCATTCACACCCTACCATTACTCTTGATCTCACAGCACCAGCCACCACCTCTCAATTCAATAGATTTCCTTGTGCTCCGAGATACTCATCAACATGTCTCAACTTTTCTTCTTCATCATCCTCTACTTCTTTAGAGTCCAACAGTACCCTGCAAACATCATGGAACCAGGGCTACTCCACTTATGGGACATTATCTCACAGTAGGAACAATATTGGCTCCTTGAACAACATCGGGAAGCATCCACCCCAAGATCATTTGTACCAGCCCCAGATGCAAATGAGCCGCCAGACTGCAGCTACGTCTCAACAGTTGACAGATACCATTGCAGCTGCAACCAAGGTGATTGCTTTAGATCCCAATTTCCGTTCTGCTTTGGCAGCTGCAATTACAACATATATTGGTACCGGAAGTATTGGGGCTAGAGAAAATCCAGGTGCGGGTGAGCATTCTGCAGGCCTGATGAATTCGAAGTTGGGTGACTCGCTTGCATTTAACACACTCTACACAAGTAGCCATGGTGGGGTTGGGTGTGGATCAAGCTTCTTGAATAGATCTCCTCCGACTCAACAACAAGGGAGCATGGTTTCATTTCCTCCTTCACTCCCACTTTCTGCTTCCAAGAGCGCTTCTGGGTCTCCTGCAAATAGTAGGGAGTATAACAAGGGATAAGGTACAGAAAAATGGACATTTCAATAGTATCATTTCATTTTGTTTAGCTAGTTGATTTATATGCATATTTCCATACAAAAAAGATAGAAGTTAGGTTAAGATATGTTGTATAGAGATATTTTGCTATCAATTTCCATTTACAATTTGTAATTATTTTTTTTTTAATCTTCAATGAATATATATGTGATCTTTAAGAATAATTAAGCAACAACAAAAATTCTTCTTGTTATTTTATTCAAAATGTAAACTAAATCAGTCATTTTATTAGACTTTATTTGGATTTTTTTCGTTACACACCCTCTCTAATACTTATTTTTGAAATATTTTGATATTATATTTATTATAAATATCTTTTTTAAATATTATTATATGATAAAATAATATATAATATAAGATAATCAAGATGATTGATTCGTCTCTTCTATTTTTTAATTTAAGATTAATTAAATATATTATAAGTAATCCAATTATATATATACCTCTAACAAATAATTAATTATATATATAATTATAATTTTATATTTAAAAAATAAAAAAAAACAAATTTAATTTAAGTTTGATAGGAATATAATTATTAGAAATTTAATATAAATTTAGCATAAATATTTAAGAATCTTATTATGCACAGTACAGCAAAACGATTACTACATTAAGAGGCTTTTGCATCTAAAGAGAAAACCATGAAGACTACTTTCAATCGCAAATCATGAGGCTTTCTCTACGTGGCCAGTGGGCTTCAAGAACAAAAAAGAAGGCCCTTCCGAAGCTAGTTGGGTTTCAATTTTAGCACAAACCCAGCTAGGGCAATACGAACTTTACACGTTGTAGTCCATTTCGCAGCCTCGTGGCAACCACTACACGCGTCAATCCCTCGACTCATGCATATAACGTCAGCACAAGTACGCAGAGCTTCGCCAAAACTGAATCCAGAACCAATCTGATTTCTGAAGACATCAAATCTCAGGTATGTTTTTCTGTTGAATGTCGACTTTTTGTTTTTTTTTTCCCATTTGGATTTAATCATAATGATTCGGCTTCTGTATATGCATCTGGAAAATTGTAGTGTGCCATTTTCATGGTTGCTAGAACCATTGGACGCCTCTTTATAAAATGAAGATCAGGGTCGTCTATCATACTAGGCTGTCACATCTGAAAATACTTGGAATTCGAAAAGAAACGGCCTAATATAGAATTGGTGCATTTAACAGAATTTCAAAAATGTAAGAGAATTACTTGTATCCAAGATTTGTCCACAATTAATTAAAATTTATGTAATAAAAATAATTGATCTTTCGATGTTATTTGAGATCATATTTGTAATTAGTGCATTTAGATAAAATTATTCGTTTCATACGACTAAAAGAATAATACCAGTTCCCTGATAGATTGAATCGATCGAGTCATGCCTCGTGGGTAAGAATTAATTTCCAAGTTCCAAGCATGCCTAACATTTATAAATATCTTTATGACATAACAAAGTTGCATCGAGTTCATATTAGGCAATTACATGAATTGGAAAGTATTCATTACATTAAGAGCCAACTGGAATCACAATGAATTTTGTTGTATGCAATGAGTATAGATATGGCACAACCAGAAATGGGACGTTCCAAACTCGCTAGCTGTGATGCTTATTTTGAGACAATTCAGTCCAGGAAGAAATTACCACAATCATTGCAAGAGACTCTAACTTCTGCATTTGCAAGGATTCCAGTCTCATCATTCCCACTAGTGCCTGGAGGCAAAGGTGATTGCACTAACTTCTTGGCTTCTGCAACTTCACTGTTATTTGTTTGTGCACTTGGTACTAACACAAAGAAATATTCCTCAACTGCTTGATGGTGCTTTACTTCATCATTTTGTAGTCATTGAAATTCCAGCGGAAACATCCATTGCTGATGCTGTCAAGATTTTATCTGAATGCAACATTATGGCTGCTCCTGTGAAAAACCCAGATGCAGGAACTAGTTTGGACTGGAGACATAGGTACCTAGGAATTATAGATTACTCTGCAATTGTTCTCTGGGTTTTAGAGAGTGCAGAACTTGCAGCTGTTGCTTTGTCAGCCAGTACTGCAACAGCTGCTGGTGTAGGTGCTGGAGCTGTTGGCGCCCTTGGAGCAGTAGCATTGGGCATCACTGGTCCAGCTGCAATTGCTGGCCTAACTGCTGCTGCAGTTGGTGCTGCTGTAGTTGGTGGCGTGGCAGCAGACAAGGGGCTGGGAAAAGATGCTCCAACAGCTGCAGATAGCTTTGGGCAGGATTTCTACAAAGTAATCCTTCAGGAAGAACCCTTCAAGTCGACCACTGTAAGCTTAATTTCAGAATGATTCCAGGATGCATCTGAAATTTCATATCTATGCTTTCATTAGCTCCAATAACAGATGTCTCAATTAAAAGTCACTGGGTTCCTTTTCTTTTGGTGAACAAAAATAATAGGACATCCTCTTGAGATGGTTGAACCAGTGAAGAATAAAAGGGTTGATCTTCTCCTTACTAAGTTTTTGTTTCCCTGTCACAGGTGAAATCAATACTCAAATCATATCGCTGGGCTCCTTTCCTTCCAGTTGCAACAGATAGTTCAATGTTGAGTGTCCTGCTTCTGCTCTCAAAATATAGGATGCGAAATGTTCCCGTGATTGAACCAGGAAATCCTGATGTTAAGAACTTTATTACCCAATCTGCAATTATTCAGGGTCTAGAGGGGTGCAAGGGAAGGGATTGGTTCGATTGTATTGCTGCACGACCTATTTCAGATTTCGGACTTCCTTTCATGTCTCCCAATGAGGTGAGTTTTTTTTTTTTTTTGGTCAGATTGGATTATCTCCGGCACTTAACGTTCCAAGCTTGTTATTGTCTGCTGCCAGGTTGTTAGTGTCCAGAGCAATGAACTGATTCTAGAAGCTTTCAAGCAAATGAAAGATAACCAAATTGGTGGTCTTCCAGTTGTGGAGGGGCCGAAGAAGAAAGTTGTTGGAAATTTAAGCATAAGGGATATAAGCCATTTGCTACTCAAACCAGAACTTTTCAACAATTTCAGGTAGTGCAAACAAAACAGAGCTTGACCTTACAGATACACACGCTTGTGTGATGAAGAGCCACAATTTAGGACTTTTTGCTGGCATAAAATGTTGTATAAATGGGTAAATAATAGATAGCAACGGAGTAAAATTAAAGGAAGAATATGATTCAAAACTGCAAGAAACTTGCTGTTTGAAAAGAATCATAGCATGTAAATCACATAAGCCATCTGCTTGACGCTCTGCAATTTAGCAAAAAGACAGTAACAGGGATTTTTGTTGCAGGCAGCTGACAGTAACAGATTTCATGAAAACAATCAGCTCGAGTGAAGAAATTGAGAGAATTACGCCGCCAATTACATGCAAGCAAAGTGTAAGTCTTGGTGGGGTGATCCAGAGCCTTGCTTCAAAGTCAGTTCACAGGATATATGTGGTCAGCGACAAAGAAAATGAAGTAGTAGGGGTGATCACTCTGAGAGATGTGATCTCTTGTTTCGTATACGAGCCCCCTAACCATTCTGATATCTACTTCGGCTTCTCAGCAAAAGAAATGTTGGGCGATTGATAACTCTGCTGTAAACCTGTCTAATAACTTTTGGTGATGCAGAAATGAACGTAACAGCGCCCTGTGAGAGACCTGTGAAGATTCGGTTTAAGCTACTTCGTGGCTCTTTCCCAACCGATCTGTATCAGTGATTCTTAAAATTATTAAACTTTTAAATACCAAAGTTTAATATTTTGTATTTTACAATCAAATTAGTTACTGGTTATAATAATTTTTATTTGTCATTTGGGGTTTTTAGTTTAATATTTAAGTTAATTTATCTTTAAATTCTGAATATCAACCAGTCAATGGACTTGCATATGTATAGCCTTTACCAGACACTAACCCTCCTTTTTCTCTCTTTTTTCGCGGTTTTCCTGCCCCTTCCGGGAGCCTCCTCTCCTATTTGGAAAGTGGATTTTCCCTCCTCATCTATGAGTGAACTGTATATAGGTGTTTCTTTTGTTCTTAGTTTTTGTTGCAAGTTGTGCTTAATAGTGAGAGTTTTTGAAATTATGCTATATCTGGATTGTTGCTAAGTAGATCTTTGAAGGGGATTTTATTGTTTAATGATGGAGAATCAATCTCTTGGGGTCAGTACTAGACTTGCATGTCTAAATGGTGACACTTAAATCTGCTGAAGAGCTCTATCCATCACCCTCTTCCCGGCTTTTTTTCTTTTTTGCCGTGTGGATTTTCAGCTTGCTAGGGCCTTGATCTTTCATATGCTCGACCTTGCTATGCTTTTCTCTTGAGATGGGTATCCTCTGGTTGATTGCATGTTTTAAAAGAAGATGAGCGTTACTTTTCTAATAATGGTTTATGAAATATCTATATAATCTGTGATTCTTCTTACTCGATTCTACAGAGCTTTGTAAATTTGGAAAGCTTTGCTTCTTCTTGTTCCCACGAAGACATCATCGTGCTAAGCGACAACATTTTTATTTCTTGTTTTCCTTAAATCTTAAGCTCTAAGGTTTATACGTTTTTGGGCTTTAAATTTATTTATTTTTTTAGAGCTTTTAATGGACTACTTCATAAATCTTATCATCTTTGTAGTTCTTTAGACTTAGCTCCTTTTATCAATAAAATTACCTAATGACGAAAAAAAGAACTTAAAGAGACGGACACCAACGATTTCTTATTCTTCTTCTTTTTTTTTTTTAGATTATTTTTATGTTGAATATTATAAAAATAATATTTTATTAGATCAAAATTTATTTATATTTACATGTAAAAATTAGAATTTGATTTTCAAAAAGATTTAATTTAATTTATTTTTTTGAATTTTAATAAAATTTTTATAATTATTTATCATATAGAATAATTATCTATCATATAAAATATTTTATAATTATTTATTTCTCATACAATTAATTTATATATGTAAGCATTTTTTATCATATAAAATAATTATTTATAATTAATTTCATAAATGTTTTGTAATTTTTTTATAATTTATTAATAGAAAATAATTCAAAATTATAATTATTTAATTAATTTCAAAATGAGAATAACTTTCATTAAAATAAACATTTTATTAATTACCAACCAGATACCATAATTTAATTATTTAGATATTTATGAGAGCATTCTAAAGTTTGTAAAAAAAAGGAAGGGATGGCGATGGCAATTGGTACGTCTCAAGTGGGCAATTTGGCCATAAAAAGCAGACAGGAAGGAAAGGAAGTCACCCATTACCATTGGGACCTCTGACCTGAGCCACCCAACTGCGATTCCTTCCTATTATAATTAATTTCGCTGCTCTATTTTTCAATAGCAATCTCCGATTGAGGTTTTTCTTTCTTTATATAACCACTCGATCCATCCTTCGTCATGGATGTTGTCCTCTAATAGTTTATTTTTTCTGTTTGTTTCCTGTCAAAGAATTTAATATCCTGTGCCGACCGAGGTTTCATTTCTGGTGTTCAGCGCTTTCTCGCCGCGTTTCTTGACCAGTGAGTTCTTTTTTTGCTCTGGGTTCTTTTCATTTTCCTTTAATTTATGTTTTGGTATTCGAATTTTGTGTTTCTACAAGTAGGTTGTTGTGTGGCTGTTGGATGATTGGAACCCTAGTTTTGGTTGCTAATTTATTGCGGCATCGGAAGTTTGATTGCTGTATTTGGTGGATTGAGAAGTATCCATTTCTGGATCTAGGGTCTTGTTTATGTGGTGGTAATTAGGAAGCATGTTATTCTGTGCACTTTTGTTTGCCTTTTTACCTTGTCGAAGATGCTTTTCTTTAGTCTTAGCGACTTCATTTTTCCCATATTGTAGCGAATTATTTGAGCTGATGGATTCATCGTTGAAGCACTGTGATCTATACAATTTGTCTTGGGTGCTGTGTCCCGCAGAAAATATGCTTAGATGTTTCTGTGCAAATTGAATATTAATATTTATCTAAAATAGATCTCGGTGGGAAATGTTTGTAGCTTGGTTTATGGTTGCTAGCTTCATTAGAACCAACCAGGTTATTGATAATTGGTGGCATAACAGCTGCTGCTTCTCACTGACCTGTTGGTTGCACCTTAAGTTTAATATATTTTGGGTGATAAATAAGCCAAGCAAGTCACTATGAGTTTGTTTATTGAAGTTTCCTGTTGTCTAAAGCGTGTGTGAGCTGAGTAAATTGTTATGTTGTGGATCTCTTGAATTTACAGGCGGTGAGGATGTCAACCCCAGCAAGGAAGAGATTGATGAGGGATTTTAAGAGGTTGCAACAAGATCCTCCTGCAGGGATTAGTGGTGCTCCTCAAGACAACAATATTATGCTGTGGAATGCTGTCATCTTTGGGTATGTCAACATCCAATTAGCTCTTCCTTTCCATTCATCTAAATCATTTTGGATAAAGCATCCATAAGTTGCTTAAGCCTTTATTTGTCAAATTGCAGGCCTGATGACACCCCGTGGGATGGAGGTAATGTCAGCTTCTCCATATTATCTGACTTGAAGGCGACTTTTAATTATTGCAATCTGTTTTCATTTTTATTTGGGCAAATGTCAAGTGATGTAAAATTTATTTTGATGATATTGTCTTGCCTATGTTCAACCCTATAAGGCTATAACACATATCTTCTTCTTTATGGCAACCCGGAAGACATTTTATGTTATTTTTTAGTTACTACTAGCACATGTTTTAAGTTTTGCTAATTCTCTTTTGTGCTTTTGTTTATTTATCTTTTTGCTTATTATTGTTTTTTATTATCGCAATTTATAAAATTAATTTTTAATTTAGATGCTATAATGCCAATGATCTAGTCGGAGATTATTGTTATTGGGAGTATCTAGCATCTACCGAGGTTCTCTAGGTTATTCTAATTTTTGCCTTGCTTTTAGTTTACTTTAATAGGACATTTAAGGAGTTTGCTAGATGCTAAATCATTGTATCATGTTGATTAGGGATGCTAACTTGTTGCTCTTTTCTTCTACTTACACCACTAGGTTGGGTATCTCCCAGAGTTAAGTCTCTAGGTTTTGATCTCCACGATAATCTGTTTATCCCTTAATTTTATGAAGATAGATATTCACTTGGACCAAGGTCAGGAGAAATTAGTTCACCACCATTCTTTACTTATATAAGCTTCACTTTTGCAATCTGCATTCAGCAACAATTACTCTATACCGAGTATCTACCACCAACATTATGGAATGGATGATGTTACATTCATTTAGTGGTTCAAATATATACCAATTTAACTTGGATACAGTGGTGGCCACCCACCTCTTATTAAGATTTGCAGATAATAATATTGATGTACATCAGTTGTTCTAACTTGTGACTGATATGTTTGAGGCTTCATTTTAACTTCTTTGATGCAACTTTCTGAGATCTGTTAGCAAATTTAAATTGAGAACATTTTCTGTATGATGCTTAGTAATTTTCATTTTTCAAAGATTTGGATCAAGTGGCACTCTGTTAAAGTGTGAAATTATCCTTCGTGTTGATATTATAGCAAGGCATTTTTAATATCATATTTGGTTGTTGTATGACTTTGAAACTCATTACCTTTTTGTCTGAGTTGTCCAGGTACGTTTAAATTGACGCTTCAGTTTACAGAAGATTATCCAAATAAACCCCCAACAGTGCGTTTTGTTTCTAGAATGTTCCATCCAAATAGTAAGTTGGACTCAAGAACTTTCTCTATCTTTCAAGATTCCTAATTTCCTAGATGTCCAATAGTGATTCATCTTATTTAGATAAGAACTGCATGCAAATCCCTAAAATAGGCCTGATATTGTGTATATTTGTATACCATTGGGCTTGTTTCACTCATCTGATCTTTTTTCAGTGTGTGAATATCCAATGAGCAGGTGGGCATATATGTTATGTTTACAGGTGGAGATACTTTTTAGAAAGAAATGAAAAGGTCTATATCAACTGGTAAAAGGGGTGCTTTTTATTGAGGATACACACACACACACACATACTTGTTACTCTTGTAATATTATTACTCCCTGAAGTATTACACCCTTAACCTTTATTCTTTTAATGTTAACCTCCCCAATTCTTTAACCTCAATCCAAATGTACCCTAAGTTTTCCTGCTCGTCTTTTTTCTTCTCTGTCAATGTTATTAGTTACTTGAATATCTAATCTGAATATGGGATATGAGAGTTTTTATTGTGTTTATTGTTTAGTTTTGCTTTCTGGTTCTAAGTTCTTACTACAATTGGTCTGTTATTCAGTTTATGCTGATGGAAGCATTTGCTTGGACATCCTACAAAATCAGTGGAGTCCTATTTATGATGTGGCAGCCATACTCACATCAATCCAGGTAATAAATTATATCTTCATTGTTATGTAGTAATTTAATGGGCACACTGACTGCATAATAATTTAGGATAGTTTTCAAAAGAATTTTCTTCTTTAAAGATTTTCACCCCTTAGCTGATATGGATGTGCTATTAGTTTGGTGTGATTTTTTTTTCATTCCTGCTCAAAGTATAGGCATGAACAATTTTTCTTACTATTTGAAGGTGTTAATTGAATGTGCTGTTCTTGCTTTATTGTAGTCATTGCTCTGTGACCCAAATCCAAACTCGCCTGCAAATTCAGAAGCTGCGCGGATGTTTAGCGAGAACAAGCGCGAATACAATAGGAGAGTACGGGAAATTGTTGAGCAGAGTTGGACTGCTGATTAGTTTCAGCTTGGCAGAAGAACTTGAAATGCCTTGTTTAAATAACGTTGGAACTTAAAATTCTGGTTGCCAAGGCCTTTGCTTGGCTTGAGTATGGAAGTTTGGCCTTTATATTGCAATATTTGTTGTCTGTGCTTAAGTTGCGTCTCAGTTTACGTTTTATAAAGAAGAAAGAGCCGGATCAAATTTTCTTTTCATTGTTTCTCTGCCTTGGTCATGATTCATGCGAAACTAGCCTAGCAGGGCTAAATGCTGGTAGGCAGTCGCAGATATGGGCTCTAAAATTGAAATTGGGGAAAGAATCGATGAGGAACGAAATGGAATTCATTAACTCGAACACTCTTAACAGGGAGTCACCTTTTCAACATGGTACATTGATTTCTAATATACCTTGAAAACTAATTAGACTTCAGAAAATCCATGAATCCACATGTACCTCATCTTTGATTGATAGTAAAAGAAAAATACAGAACAGTAGCCCTTTTTTTTCTTTTATGAATTTAATTATTATTTTTAAAATGCGTAAATATTGCTAATAATCTGAGATCATCCTTTCAAATTTAATTGTTTAGAAATAAGTTCTGTTTTGGCATGTTTTATAAAAAACACAATCATAGAACTCATAAAAATAAATAATTCAAAAACTAAAAATTGGCAACCAATCAGGTTGCAAGACATAATATCACATGACCTTTCAACCAAGTAAAAAGGAAATTCATCAAAATTTCTAACATTCTGCTATCAACAAATTTGATACAATACAGAATTTGGGGCAAAAAGGATAAATGGCAGCCTTGATACTGCTGTAGGCATGCTTGCAATGTGAAACTACTTGCTCCATTCATAGTCCCCTCCATACCTTGGATTTGCATTGTTCACTCGGCTAATATCATCTGGTTTAATTGAATTTGCGAAGGCATGCCAACCTAGCAGGTATGGCAAGATATACTACAGAAAGAACAGGGTAAATGGATTAGAAAGATTCCAAATGTCATCATTGCTATATCATCAACCAATACAAGCCCCAAAGAACAATTAAAACAAAATGGTAAAAGGAAGAATGGTTTCTTCAATCCATTAAAGAAAACAAGGTTTTTCAAACCATGCTACAAGCAATACATAAGGTACACTAAATACTGAGTACCAACGCTACATTGTAGCTAGAAGATGAATATTTAGGTATTTCACTATCCATGTCTCTTAAATTTCCTGTTATTCAGTTAATTCATTGACTGCAGCAGTGGTTGGCATAAATCAACAATGAGGCAACTTAATTGATACAGCTGATTCTCACCACAGTGATGACATTGCAGTTTAACATAGGTAAGAAGTTTTTACCATATCTCTTTTTGCAATTGCATGGAGTGTGCACATACATTAAAAGAGAACAGAAGGAAGAGAGCAAAAGAGGGGGAGTTGCAACATACATTAAAAGCTGAGATGAGGACGGTGTATTCTGCCCTTGTAATGGGAATGTAAATGCTTTCATCCAAATTCAGAAGTTTGTTTTGAACACCTTCATGAGTACCATCATGAAAACCACAAACAGAACACAGTTAGACAAACAAGATAGTTTTCTCTAATTTAAATAAGCCATTCATCAAATTACCATCTGCACAAATGTTTACGAGCATGGGGTGATGTTATTTCATATCAGAAGTTCTCTTATGGATTATTTTAACCAATGGGATTGTTCAATCCTTCGTACTAAAAAAAGGTTTTGATTGTGTATCAGCTTTCTCCTCTCAGTAAAATTTATTCAGCTTTCTTTATCTTAATAAAAACTACTTCAAGATTAAAGAAAAAGAAATAATGAATTTGGATAAGCAGCACTCAAACAGCATTGGCATTGGCAAAACCTTAAGATAAATTTATAAATTAAATTAAATAGACTCCTACAACTTTATCTAATGTCAACTAATATATCCATACACATTTAATATTAAAAAAACTCAAGAAGTTTGAATTTTATACTGGAGAAAAAGCCGAATCTTGTCTGAATAAGGATGTTAGTTCACTGTAATACTGGACTTGTATTTATTATCCCAAATCCAAATATTTCAAGCTCCCAAAGACACCAAGTCTAAATTGCCAAATCACATTAATATACGGCATTCACTTCCAGGGATTCAGGGAAAGAAAGATTACTGAGGTTAAAGAAGTGGCCAGAACCATCTGGGAGTGGCTCTACCTTCAACAACTTCCTGATCTTGCCTTCATCACTGCAAAACCAGCAATTTCTGTCAATTTTGGTAAAATTCATATACTTGTTAAAAAAATAGTAAATTAGTAACTGATGATAAACACATCTTAGAGTTCTCATATGATACACAGTAATATATAAGATAAGAACTGCATCTATTTTGTCTGTTAGTAACTATGAGTACAAGTACGAATTGGATTTGTATTGGAAAGCATTAGTAGATTCAAAGGCCAACATCATGCATGGCAGATGTACAGTTGGTCTGTTGTTGCTGAATTTTTCAGTATTTCCATGTCACATGTTGAGCAGATGGCTCAATAAAATTATGCCAGAAATGTTATGCCAGAAATGAATGATAATTGTGTTTACGAAAAGCAGGGACAACTCCCTTATAGTTCACAAGCAAACAGAGTGGAAGAAGAGTTGACAAGCAACTTCAACCTCTAAGTTGAAAATGGCACATTAAAATTGGATAATACCTTTTTCCCTTATTAGGATCATGGAAAAATTCATATGAATCTCTAGCACCAAGGCTGATTAGAGTCCCAATTTCTGTCACTGATAAAGAGAACACCTAGAGACATGAAATATCAAACACTAAGTTATTTCACACAAATTGAAGGAACACTTTTTGCACTTTAAAATTTAAGAAAACTATTCTTTATCATATTTCTATGGTGAAAGATCTTATGCTAAACTTTTCATTAAAAGATTTCAAATTTGAACTGGACCCAGCTTCAGTGAAATTAGTTTAATTTTAAACCTGATAGGAAGTTCAATGAGGAAAATAAATCACTTAAAGGTATTTGGACCACGATTAGTGGTTATTGGTTAATTATGAAAAGAAACAAATAAAGATCTAGAAAGGATTTATTTCATAAAAATACTGTTCTGAAAATCAAAATTTAAGAGTACTCTAGTTTACATTAGTAGCATAATCTATCAAAAAATTGGCTACAGCATGATTTCTATCCAATATATATATATATATATATATATATATATGCATCCATGCTTTTTCTTAAGACTTTGGAGTTTAACAAACTTAAACACACACACCATAAAAAAACAATCATCAAGCCAGATAAGAAAATACATTGGGCCCCTCCTTACAATCACTGCAAGAGTGTGTGGGTAAAAAAGAAGGCGATAAATTAGAAATGAAGAATTCTGCTGTCAGGAACAAAGTTCACAAAGAAAGCTTTCTTCTATTAGGAATTTGATAATACAATGGAGACACCTTTATAGTCCATCTACTGGCTTCCCCCAAAAAAAAAAAAAAAAAAAAAAAAACCATTGCGTCTTAACATTTACATTACCTGCTTTCTGCTCCAGTCATATTGACGCACACCAGCTGCAGGCGCGAATTGTAGCAGCACAAAACCTTCCTTGGTTAATTTAAAGGCTCCCGACTGCACAAGATTCCAAGTACTTCAGTACCGTAAGCTGCTACACTATTTGCATTGATAACCATGTCTAAGGAGCAAAAGATAATTGATCGTACATCTAATGCCGCGAACTCGGGTGCTCGAGGTTCCACAGTAAGAGCAGCCTTCCCTTTGTATATTGAATGGCCAACAAAAACCCTAGGCGGTGAATCTCCAACTACACAATAAAATATAACACAATAACTCAATTTCCAGACCAAAAAAAAAAAAAAAACCGAAGAACATTTTTGTTTCTCCTTAAACTATCCACACTTCCAAAGCAACAAACAGAAAACGAAAGTGAGAAGAGTGGAGTACCTCCGACGGATGCCGACGGCGAATGCGGAGCAAAAGAAGTATCGGTGGTAGAAGACCGTGAGGAGTTGAATTTCTGCTGCTCATAGAACTCCGACTGACGGCATTTCACGGAGAGCTTACTAGTTCTGATGGCGGAGGTTTTCGTTAGAGACAGAGTATAGATTTTGGGGTTAAATGCAGTAGGTCTAAAGGATGGGTGAAAGGGTAGTGAATGGTGAGTGCATGGTTTAGGGTTTTGGGTACTGGGTTGTGGAGAAAGTAAGTTTAGCTGCAGCATTTTTGCCCTCCTTGTCTCTTCCAGACCCAGCTGCGGATGACGATTTTTATAGGAACTTCAAAACGCAGACTTTACCTTCGTTTTTGTAAAACCCGCCTTCCCTTGTAAGACCCGACCCATGCTCTTCGTGGCACCTCTAAAACCACATAAGCTAAACAACGGTAAGAGTAAGCATGGCCACGGTTCCGGTTCCGGAACCGGCGGTTCCGGTTTCAAAAAAAATAGAACCGGAACCGAACCAAAAATTTTCTGTTCCGGTTCCGGTTTGAAACTGAACAGTTTCGGTTTCGGTTTCGATACAGTGTCAAAACCGACGGTTCTGATCAGTTTTCCGATCGAGTTTTTTAAAAATCACATAATTTTAAATTTTGAAGACCGATTTTTAAAATTTAATAAATTTGTGAAAGTTATTTGTAAAAAAATACACCTAAAAAATTAAAAATGCTTCAATTAAAT
>CAOGCB010384336.1:0-11153 GCA_948266635.1 Cnidoscolus chayamansa | reverse complement strand
CCCTATGGGTTTTGATCTAGCTTAAATACCTCGATTATTGATTAACCGGGCATTTAGCTTAGATTTGCTTAACTATATGGAATGCATGCATTATATTCCACTCACAATATGCATCAATGCTTGAATTGAAAGAGATAGAGTTTAAGAAATGTGTACCTGGTGCAGAAATTTTCCACTGCGGAGCTTCAGCTTGTTGATCAACCAATTAGCTTATTCAATTAATTTTTAGGGTGATCACAAAAGCAACAAGACAAATGCACAAATGCAATGCAGAAAGCTGTAAAGAATCGCTAGGAGCGAGGAGGGAGAGTGATGCCGAAAATTCAAGGCGGTGTACTGAAAACTGTGCTGGAAACTGCCTTTTAGAGGCGAAAAAAAAGATTTGTGCGGTTATGACCACAGTGGACCGCGGTCATGGCCGCGGGAGGGGCCTGACCACGGCTTCACCCGCGGCGGGCCGCGGTTGCGGCTGCAGTCGTGGCCGCGGCTGTGACAGCGGTGGAGACCACGGCCACGACCGCAGTGAGCTGCGGTTGCGGTTGCCGGAATCTGTCTTTTTGCTCGGTTTTTGTTCCAAGGCTTTTTTTTATGAGTTCCATACTTTCGAAAATTATTCCGAAGATACCTTTGGGTTCCTCACGACGTTCTGGCGAGGGCGGTCCGAACCGCCGGCGGCTACGACCGCCGCGGACTCCGATCTGGCCGGACTGTTTGCAGTCGAGAAAACATGTTTTACGAACCTCAAAATTCGAGTATTCACAGGTAGTGACCACTTGGAAGAGACAAATAGCCTGGTTTGAGAGAAAAAGAAAAACATCGAGATTATCTACACAAATAGAAGGCTAAAAAAATATAATAAATACTCATTTTTATAAAATATCCCCCTTTCATGATAAAGCTTTGTTTAATCTCACATTTCCTCTCTCTGCCATAGAGAGTTAATTCTATTCATGGCATCATTAGAAGTACCTATAAGAGACTATACGTGATCTGACAGTAGGGAATCAAAATGGGATTACCTCATCAATGAATCTGAGTCTTATTAGGCAATAGAAAGGGATAACGACTACAATGGAAGGATACTGCCTCGACTAGAACACATCCGAGTAAAGTGTGGGAGAACTGACTTAGAAGGATTAATCAGTTATTGGGACATGTTTCCCCGAGATTAGTAGCTTAGTTTCGACAACAAATATACAAAAATTGCACACTTGCTCAAAGTCAAAGTACAAGACTTGGCATTACAAGCCCTCATTAATCTATGAAATCTTAGGTATCTAGTGTTTTCTTTCAATGATATAGACACAATCCTGACAATGGAAGAGTACCAAACCTTACTTCAGGTACAATACAAGCTCCCATACCACGTATATCTACACTTAAGTAGCAGAGATATTCATAGAAGGCTTGCTAATCTCATTCACATCTCTGCTAAGGAAGTTAAGGATGAGGAAATCCAGGCAAAGGATCTCTACTAGGGGCTAAAGGTGAAAGTGAACAAACTAGAAGAATTGGCTTCAGGCGGGAAAGAAGAGCTTTTGCTGCAATTTGAGGAAGCCTTGGCAACGCTAGATCCTATATTGTATGGCAAGCCAATTCATCAATACCTCCAGAAATGTCACTCTATATGGAGAGCCTTGCCTGAACCAAGGTGCTAAAACTGTATTCCCTTTGTAAAATCCTTATGATCATCAATAAGAGGAAGACTTCGTAGTAACTCACCAGTCTGATTTTGATGAATGCCTTATGACTATAACTAACTCTCGAGGACAAAACCTTGTTTTGTTTTCCCTTAAACAAATCATTTTTTTAGAATAAATAAACAATAAAATTAGATAATAAAAGGCAATAAAAATGACCGAATAAGCCAACTAATAAAGACTTTTCTTATAGACCTAAAAATAGCAAAGACACGTGGAATCCGGTTGAGAGCTCCAGAATTCGCAAGAAGGTTCACTTCACACGTGCCAGAACTAGAGAAGAAAGAATGGAGAACTAAGAACAAGTTTAGTAGTTGCAGGGACAAGTATCAAAGCTCAAGGGACAAATAGCAGAGTTAATGAGAATGATATAGGCTATGGGAAGGCCAGAAGAACGAGAGGTTAGCGGTAACGCAGCCTAGAGAATGTGCAACAACTCCCTCCTCCATTTACAATACGGGCAACACAACTAGGACTGATTGGCCACCCGCCTTCCCTGTATCTAAGAATGACGAGTGATGGTGTTAGCCAAGCAGCCCCTTTGGCATAGGGTGTTTTTGCCTACCCTATGTTCCCATCAGAGCATGCAGTGTATTTTTTGAACCTTTCAATGCCCTATCCCATGGACGAGCCATCTAATCTGCCTAACACCGTGGCACATGATAGAGTCTCAAGGTTATCCAACATAGAGAAGGACAACAATAGAGCCAAGGAAGAAAAGTTGATAGGCTTGAAGGAAAGGCTATGGGCGATGGAAGGACTAAATATGTATAGGCTTGTGGATATCTCATCTTTGCACTTAACATCCAACGTAGTTATTCCTAGAAAATTCAAAGTGCCAGAGTTCAAGAAATACTATGGTACGATCGACCCAAGGATTCATTTGGCCACTTATGTGGCTAAAATGTCAACTGTGGTAGGGGATAAAAAATTATTAGTACATTTCTTCCATGAAGGGCTCATGGGCTCCGCCCTCCGATGGTTTATTCAACTAAAAAAAGGAAAGTTCAGACTTGGAAGGACTTGGTGAATGCCTTCATCAAGTAGTACAAGTTCAACTGCAACATTGCACCCACTAGAAGGGACCTCCAGAACTTAGTTGAAAGAGAAGGGGAAATTTTAAGGAGTATGCTCAAAGGTGGCGAGAAAGGGTTGCCAAGGTGCACTTTCCCATTATAGACCATGAGCTTTTCTCGATATTTATCGAAACCCTCAAGCCTCCATACTTCAATTGGATAAGTGGGAATACTTCCACTAACTTTGCTGACATCATCCAAACGGGTGAAAGGATTGAAGCTAATTTCAAGTTTGGTAGACTTCATGAGATGGGCGGAGAAAATAAGAAGGGACCCTCAATAGAAAGGAAAAAGGAGGGAGATGTGCATGCTACCACTTTGTAAAGTTATGCCTCATCAAATCAAAGGGGTTTCTTCCACGCTACTCCTCCCCAGTATAACCCGCTGGACTCTCCATAATGCGCCACGATAAGGAATAACCCTCCTCCTTTTCAAAATCAACCCCCATTTTCCTACCAACTAAGAGCACCTAATCTTTAAGGCATTTTCACACCACATTAGGGCCATCTGGTGGGCGCCCCGAGATGAAATAGCCAAATTGGCAATACGCCAGGTCCTAGACCTTCTTGGTATCCTAATGTGCCTCTTCTAATGCCCCTAAGCAAGATTTACCGATACCTAATGGGAGTTAATCATATCCTTCCCATTCCAGTGGACCCAATAAGGTTGCCTTTTCCCAAAAGCTACGACACAAATGCCTAGTGTGAATATCATGGTGGATCAATAGGGCATTCAACAGGTAATTGAAGAGCTTTAAGAGGGAGGGTTCAAGTAATGACTTAGAATGGTTGCCTAAAAATTAAAGCTGAAACCACCCACCAAATGTCAGTGTGAACCCACTTCCCACTCATTCAAGAGTAGGAGGGACAAGTGTAAACAACATTACTCTTGAGGAAAGGAGTGGCTCTGATAACATGGAACAGTTTGCCACATTTTTTGAACAAATCCTGGCAGTCATTCAACCCGATAAGGAGCTAGAAACATCAAATTGTCCTACGAATGCCTACCCAGTTGCCTATCATGGATACACATGTTTGTGCAGCATGCAACCACGTATGCCTCCTTGCCAACATAGGAATTGACTTTTAATAGTCACTCACATACTTAGGGCCAACCCATCTTGTAACGGTCTCGCCAAACAAAACAATGACCTTCCTGCTTATGAGCAAAGCATTGATTTTATAAAGAGAAGTGGACGGTGCTACACATAGGTGGAAATGAGAAGAGGTGAGAAAGTAAAGGTCATAGAGCCTAGGGTAGTTGACCCATCCAATTAGGTCGTAGGAGAGAAAGAAGACACAAACAAGCCTTCCAAGGAAAAGGATGATGAAGATTTGCTCTTACAAATCATAAAACAAAGCAAGTATGACGTAAATTTGTGGAGCAATTGAGAAGGGCTCCCTCAAGGCTATCTTTGCTCTCATTAATATTGTGCTCCAAGGCTCATTGATACATGCTGAAGAAACTTTTAAATCATGCCTACATGACACCTAACATCTCTCCAAGCCATTTCGAAAAAATAGTTGGCCAAATACAAGCGGCCAACTCCATATCATTTGGAGAAGAGGAGATAGACACAACCAGTTTGGGGCACACCAAGCCTCTACAAATCACAGTAAGATGCAGAGAGTGCATGGTGGCGAAAGTTTTGATAAATAATGGGTCTTCCCTTAATATCCTTCCCATTGCCACCCTAACTAGACACCTATGAGGTCCTCCTAAATTTGTGCCACAAGTATGATTGTCAGGGCCTTTGACGAGAGCAAACAATATGTGTTGGGAGACATAGAGCTACCACTTCAGATTGGAGCCTGCACTTTTGACATTGCATTCCATGTCATGGATATCGAACCTACTTACACAATACTCCTAGGACAACCATGGATTCATGCAGCAAATGTCGTTCCATCATCATTGCACCAAAGAGTCAAATACATCACTAAAGGGAAATTAATAATAGTTAGGGGTGAAGAAGCCATCATAGTAACAAAGGGCAAATCGCTGGCCTACATTGAGAACATAGAGAGGCTTTGGAGACAGCTTACCAAACTTTAGAAGCTAAGGCTTCCAAGACTGCCTGACTACCTTTTTATGTCCCCTATATAGTGGCAAGGGCTATGGGCAGGAATGGATACTAGACAGGCAAAGGCCTAGGGGTCTGGTTACAAGGGACACTTGAGCCAATCTCTGTAGCCCAAAACCAAGGACGTATGGGACTTGGTTTCAACTCTAAAGATGATGGGATGAGTAACCCAAGAAGGGAGACATCAAGGGTCATTCCCATAATACAAAGCATGATCTTGAAGGCAGACTCAACCCTTCCAATGAGTCAAGGAGAAGAACTCCCCAAAGCCATGGAAAATTGTGCCATTAACACTGTAGGAGGTCCTTTATAATATGACATTTTGATAAGGCTGATGGCTAAAGGCAAAGAGCTATGCAACTACCAAGAAGAGGATGTCACACTTATTAAAAAGTAAACATATAATTTAGCTACCTTCCCCCTTGATCACTACGTCCACGATGACACGGAAGGTTTTTGATGTAGCTAGACACTTTGTATGACAATATAATGAATAAAATACATTTTTTTTCAAAAACATCCAATGTCTTCTTTTACTCACTTTCTCTTTCATCTTACCTTTTTCTTCTTCTCCTTAAAAAATTTTAGCCAATGTCCTTCCAATCTTAATTTCTCTTCCTCTAATTCCTAGGGCTGAAGATGAACAAAGCCTTAATAATCCATCAAACCTAGGGACCTTCTCTGTGAGTTTTGAAGAACCTATATTTAATATAGAAGAAAATGACTAAAATAAAAAGGAGGGGAAAGTGATGAGTTAGCACGAAAAGCAAGAAGAACCGAGACTTACAGCCTACGAAGAAGAAATTGTCTCAGTAAATCTAGGCTCAAAGGAAAATAAGAAAGAGCTCAATATAGTATTCGGTATGGAAAAGGACACCCTAGAGGCATTACTAAGAGAATACATGGATATTTTAGCATGGAATATACAAACATGCTAGGACTTGACCCTCAGATCACCATACATAAGATCCTGTTAGTTCTCGAGGCAGTACCAATCAAGCAGAAATTAAGAAGAATGGACCCCAACAATGTTGTCGAAAGTAAGGGACGAGATTAAAAGACAATACAAAGTTGGATTCCTGGAAGTTGTTCAGTATCCGGAATGGGTAGCCAATGTAATCCTCATGGCAAAGAAAGATGGAAAGGTCAGGGTCTGCATTGACTACCGAGATCTTAACAAGGCCATCTTGAAAGATGACTTCCCTTTCCCTTATATCGATGTATTGGTAGACAATACAGCGGGTATGGGCCAGTGCTCCTGTGTAGATGGAGCTTCAAGGTACAACCAAATCTTCATGGACCCACAGGATAAAACAAAGACGACATTCATCACTCAATAAGGGGTCTTTTGTTATAAGGTCATACACCTTTACATCGAGGTGAAGAGCAAGAAGGAGCTCATAGGGAGATATGTCAAGGGACTTACAAAGGTCCTTAGATGTAAATAGGGATGCTGCAGAGTCGAGTCAATTTGCATGTGCTAGATGCAGGAAGCCGCATAAGGGTCCATGCAGGTTTAGGACAACAAAATGTTATAGATGTGGTCAAGAGGGACATTTCTCCAGAGAGTGTCCCAACATGACAGGACAAGCACAAACGCAATAGATAGGTATATGCCGTATAGCTCAATCGGTTGTTAGGCCGAGTTCTACAGTGGCTCCATAGGGCTAAGGTCAAGGGAGAGGTTGAGGAGGACCTATGGCACCAACTAGGATATTCACCATGACACAGCATGAGGCCAACACTTCTAACACAACATGAGGTCAACACTTCCAACACAGTTATATCAAGTACATTTTTGATCAGTTGTACTCATGTTCATGTTTTGCTAGATCCAGGTGCCTTTCACTCATTTATATCACCAAGGGCAATGAGCAATATCAGGTTGATTGTTGCTCTAATGGAGTGTCCATTATGGGTTAGTGGACCCAAGTGTGATCCGACATTGGCAGAGATGAGCTGTCAGTGTTGTCTAGTTTTTATTGAGGGTAGGTACCTCTAGTAGACCTAATAGTGTTCGACTTGATAGATTTTGATGTCGTACTAGGTATGGATTGGCTATCACTACATGATGCTACCTTGGACTAGAGGAACAAAGTATTCAGGTTTAGATGATAGGACAGGTCATACGTCACCTTCTAGGAGGACACCACAAGTATGCCCACTGGTTTGATATCTTCTATGCAGGTGCATAGATTGCTTACGAAAGGGTGCTAAGGATTTATGTCTTATGTTAGGAAAATAGATCAAAGTGTGATGGAACTAGAGTTAGTGCCAGTAGTGAGGGAGTTCCTTGATGTATCCCCTGCAGAGCTTGCAAGTTTGCACTTGACAGGGAGATAGAGTTCAAAATAGATTTATTACCGGGTGTCAAACCCATTTCTATTCAGCACTATAAGATGGCTCCTTTAGAATTAAAAGAGTTAAAAATAGAGTTACAAGAATTAGTTGACAAAGGTTTCATCTGACCAAGTATATCACCATGGGGTGCACATGTACTATTTGTAAGAAAGAAAGATGGAACTATAAGGTTATGTATAGATTACAGACAGTTGAACAAGGTCACCATGAAGAATAAGTTTCCATTATGGAGGATTGATGATTTGTTCGACCAATTAGCAGGAGCTAGTTGCTTTTCCAAGATAGACTTGAGATCAAGTTATCATCAATTGCAGATCAGAGAGAGTGATCTATCTAAGACTGCATTATGAATGAGGTATGGGCATTATGAGTTCCTTGTAATATCGTTTGGGTTAAATAACGCCCCAGATGCATTCATGGATCTTATGAACCAAGTTTAGACCGTTCTTAGATCACTTTGTTAGTCTTTATTTACGATATCCTAGTGTAATCTAGAAACACAGAGGAACATGCCCAACACCTCAAACTAGTTCTATAGACACTGAGAGGGCACCAGCTATACACAAAGTTCTTGAAGTGTGAGTTTTGGCTAAGCAACATATCTTTCTTAGGCCATGTGGTGTCTGAGCACGACATCGAAGTGGACCCTAAGAAAGTAGAGGTGGTAGCAAACTGGTTTACACCCATTACTGTTACATAGATCAAGAGTTTTCTAGGTTTAGCTGGCTACTACAGAAGATTCGTGCAAGATTTCTCCAAGATAGCTACTCTGATGACACGAATGGCACATAAGAACCAGAGGTTTGATTGGTCTGATGCATGTGAAGAGAGTTTTCAGAAGCTGAGGAAGTTGACGACGACACCAGTGTTAGCTTTGCCAAAGACAGGTGAACACTTCACCGTTTACTGTAATGCATCCAGAATGGGAGTAGGGTGTGTTCTGATGCAGAACGATAAAGTCATATTGTATGCATCGAGACAACTGAAGAAACATGAGAAGAACTACTCGACTCACGATCTGGAGATGGTTGCAGTGATATTTGCACTGAAGATGTAGAGACACTATCTGTATGGGTCAGATGTGAGATCTTTATAGATTACAAAATTCTCCAATACATTCTAACATAGAAGGAGTTAAATCCAAGACATAGATGATGGGAAGAGCTACTTAGTGATTACTACTACAAAATACAGTAACATCCAGGCAAATCGAATGTAGTAGCTGATGCCCTAAGTCGAAAATCATAAAGTAGTCTATCTCATATCACTGCAGTACGACAACTAGTAATCATAGAGTTTTATAGATTGATTGGTGATAGGCTTTGACTGGAGATAACAAAGAATGAAGCCTTTGTGGCACAAATAAAAGTGACTCTAGTGTTTCTTGAGAATGTGGCTTAAAAATAGCATGAAGGCCCAGAGTTGGTCAGAATTGCTAGATCAGTATAGAATGGAGAGAATAATGAGTTCAGATTTCACAACCTATGTATTATCTGATTTGGGAACAAATTATGTGTGCCAGATGATGTCGCACTTAAGGGGAACATTATGAGTGAAGCACATGATGCCCGTTATAGTGTTCACCATGAGGCCACAAAAATGTATCAAGATTTAAAGAAAGTTTATTGGTGGCCTGCAATGAAGAGGGAGATCACCATGTTTGTATTGTTATGTGAAGTGTGTCAGAGGGTAAAGTTGGAGCATTAAAAGCCAGTAAGGATGCTGAATCCACTACCGATTCTAGAATGGAAGTGGGAGCACATCTCTATGGATTTTGTTATGGGGGCTACTAGTTAGTTCCAACAGGTGTGACTTTATATGGGTCTTTATAGATAGACTCACGAAGTTAGCGTACTTCCTACTGGTAAGAACTAGTTACTTCATAGACAAATTGGCACAGATAAACATGGAGGAGATCATCAGATTGCACAGTACGCCGGTGTCTATAGTTTTTGACAAAGGACCCTAGTTTACCTCACAATTTTGGAGAAGTCTACAGAATGTTATAGGAACACGATTAGATTTTAGCACAGCCTTCCATCCATAAATAGATGGACAGTCTGAGAGGACCATTAAGACAATAGAGGATATGTTTTGAATGTGTGTGCTAGATTTCTGAGGTTCTTAGAAGTAACATCTATCATTGGTGGAGTTTGCTTACAACAATAGTTACCATTTGAGCATTGGAATGGCTCCATACAAGGCTTTGTATGGAAGGAAGGGCAAATTTTTGATATGTTGGGAAGAAGTTGGAAAAGGTACATTGGCTGGACCCAAAATTGTGGAAGTCACCAACAGGGAGATTCCTATAATTAGGGAAAGGCTGAGGACTACAGTCAGCATGCAGAAGAGCTATGTTGATGTCAAACGAAAACAAATAGTGTTCTAGGAGGGGGATATGGTATTATTGAAGGTGTCTCCTGTGAAAGGGGTGGTTCATTTTGGAAAGAAGGGTAAGTTGGCTGCTAGGTACATCGGACCTTATGAGATACTACATAAGTTTAGTGATTTACCTTCTTCCATTGAGAGGATTCATCCCATTTTCCATGTATCTATGTTGAGAAAGCATGTGTCAGATCCGAGCAAGGTTCTTAGAGAACCAGAGTTTAAGATTGCATAGAATCTCACATATGTAGAGCAACCTGTTAGGATTCTGGACATGCAGATCACGAAATTATGGAACAAGGAGATACCTATGGTCAAAATATTGTGGAATCACCATAATGTTAAAGAATGTACCTAGGAAACCAGGAAATCTATGGTTCAACAGTACCCCTACCTATTTCACCATTGAGAGTTAGAGTAAGAAGTACTTCCCTTTGTGAACCCCTCCCCCGGAATTCGCATGAGATGATAACATGCAGATACAAATGGGATGGATGCACGTGGATGTGTGTGTGAGTCGCCACTTAATTTAATTATTTAAGGGTAAATTAAGAAAAATCCTATGACTCCAATTTTAATTAACCTAGTTTCTAGATTAATTAGCCCAATGAATTAAAGCCTAGTCAGCGAACCTGAGATGGATTCCGAGACCATGTCATGCATTTTAACTAACCATTTTAGATGTTATGAATTGCAGGGTGACAATAGGACTTTAATTAATTTCATGCTTTTTAGCAATTCTAATAGTGATGAAAATGAAAGAATGATGCACAATGATGATACTGAATGAATGATGAATGATGGATGACTTGTCACTTTAGGGTTTATTCCTAAGTGTGCCTACGTACCCCTTTATTTGAAAAAGGGATCAAAGTCAACGTAGTTCGGGGGATGCCTTTTTAAAAGGGCTTTGAGTTTGGGCCTTATGGGCCAAAAGGGGTTTTTGGGCTTATTATGCCAAAAATATGTATTTTGGGCCTTATAGGCCAAAAATGGATGTTTTGGGCTTAAGATGCCAAAAAGTGTATTTTGGGCCTTTTGGGCCAAAAAAGGGTGTTTTGGGCTTAATGATGCCAAAAATGTGAATTTTGGGCCTTATGGGCCAATTTAATGTATTTTAGGCCTTTAGGGCCTAATCTGATCTTATGGGCCATTTTGGGCCAAATGTGATATCATTAGACCATTTTCGGACCTTTTGGGCTAATCGATGAATTTTAGGCTGTTTTAAAATCAAATATGCATTCTGAGCCCCTTTGGGCCAGATCTAATCTTATTAGGCCATTCCTTAGGGCCGGATCTGATCTTATTGGGCTTTTTTAGCTAGATCTGATCTCCTGAAGTCATTCTGGGCCTAATTAAGATATCCTTGATCAAAAAGAATTAAAATTTAGGCAATTTAGTGCCAAATATGATGCAATGTAGGCATTATGACCTCAACTATGGGTTAATTGGATCATTTTTAGCCTTTTATGTGATTTATGGATAGTATGCCACAATTATTAATTAATTAGACATTTTTTGCCAACAGATCTGGATCTAGCATTATAT
>CAOGCB010384328.1:0-11420 GCA_948266635.1 Cnidoscolus chayamansa | reverse complement strand
CTCAGTGGGTATATAAAAGAAAAACAACAATATGATGTAGCATAACATTAAGCTTGATATACCATTTAACAAACTGTATCACAATCATCTTTACATGTTATGCCTCAAAATTCAACATGTAATTATATAACAGACAAACATATTTTGCACGTCTCAGTTACAAATGCATGTATTACAATAACTATATACAAAATTTTATTTTCTTTTTAGGCCCATGTATCTTGTGATAGGCTCAAATCCTAGATATGGGGAATATATGCAACCAAGTATAAGTGTTAATAAAACAAGTACTAGGAAATTGTCTGTATGTATATGGTGATGCTCTAAATTAGCCAAACTGTTGAGGTACCCATAGTAGCTTCAAAATCAACTGTATGGTGCAGTACTGCTAAGAACTATGACATGTCATACCCTTATGCTAACTCCGATACACACTAAAGTACAATAAGCCAATGTTACCATTTAAAGTCTTTTACATGTCATTATGTGTCACAGAGAAACACATATTTGCATTATATATGAATTATACCAAATGACTGTTCCATGTATTCATATATGCAATATACACAATTCGATATAATTTTATATCATTTCAGACTCAGATGCAAAATTTATCATTGTTTGCACTTTCCTTGCCCAAGCTTACTAACACAACTTTTTGAAGATCACTATATTGGCTGTAGCAATTCTATATCAACTATAGGTCATTTATGCAAGTGTTTCAAGCATAAAACCTTTACGAATAACAAACACATGGTCATGATTAAAATGGGGCAGCAACATAACATGATTTTAGTTCATATGCAACACTTCGCACAATGTCGAGTTTTTACTCGATTAGGTCAATATTTTGATACCTTTTTTATGCTAATTATTTTTCCCTAAATTACAACATATTTATGGACCTAAGGTAGCAATTTTTACTTCAATTTAAGCATCTTTGCATCACATAAAATTAAAAACACAACATAAAAATTATGCACACACATATTGGCATCATTCCAACACCTTAATGTCATAATTGCACTAACCTAGGTTTGGTTCCATTTTTGTCTAGCCATAGTTACCTTAATATAATACTATCCTTTACATATTTATATTCTTCAAATATCACATTTTAAATGGCTTCCATGGTCAAAATGAATTATCAAAATAAAATAACCATGTTTGCATACTTACACATGCATACACACTTGGACAACACCTAAACTGAGCACCTAAAATCAAAATTTCCTCATTGCAGCACCTCCTTTCAATTTTATAGAATCTTTAGGATATATTTAGGTAAAGTTTGGCACAAGAAACCACTTAAAATTTACCTTCCAAATTATACCAAAATTGGTCACAATCCAAAACATAACCATAAATTTTTTTCTTTCAAAATCCATCATGTATACCACTTTGATTCGACTTGAATCAAATTTTTCCCCAATAAATTTAAGGTTCCAGCCACTTATTCACAAACCCTAATATGTTATGCAACCTTCCAAATCAATTAGAACAGACACTAATTCAACTGAAATGGAAAATATCAAACAAAGGAACCATGTGCTGCAACCTATGCTCAAATAGCACCCTATCTTGGTTCCACCATCAAAACTCAATTCAAAAGCATACCAAACCTGATTTTCTTTGGCTCTACTTGCTGTATACTACCTCTTAGGATGTTAGGAAGATATTTTGGGTGCTGGAACACTTGAAAGCCTTGCCAAAATTGATGGTTTGCAAGCTTGGATGGAGGCTGTCTATGGTGGATGGTGTAGGAAAGGTTGCTGTCCGATTTGGAGAGATGAAGAAGCAGCTAGTTTCTTGCTGCTTTATCCTTTTTTTTCACTCTCTTTATGATGTTGAAGGACATATGTAGGGCTGGGATTATTTTGTGTAGCACCTTGGATGGCTAGGATTAGTTTTGCCTTTTAAACTTCTGGTAATTCTACATTGACCTACTTAACTCTTCCTATTTTTACATTGCACCACCTCTTAACCTTTTCGTAAATTGACCTACTAAGCTTTATTTTTGTGTTATTCAAGTCCTTTTTGGAAATTACACTTTAGACCTCATGTACTGAAGCATAGTTGCCATATAGTATATTTTGCCCTGTTTAGGTTTTAACGGACAACTTTAATTGGCAATTTTGACAACTTTGTGTACCTTATTTTAAAATTTTACTTCCATTCATTAAACATGTTTTAAAGTGTTCTTTTCATTTTTGAGTTAAACTTTTAAGTCATACCTCAGTGTTAAGCTAGCACGTTAGTGTAAGCTAGAACCTCCTATAGTGCTACTTACTTGTGCTTAGCTTAAATCCTAAATAGATTGTTTTTGTATTAGTAACCTTTTATTGTTAATAAAGTGTTTCTAACATAATATATTGTGTCTCTCACATAATATATCATGACTCTTAACATACTATATCATGAATCTAACAAGGTCTAACAAAGTGGGTGTGACATCTCTGGTTGTCGCTCCCCTCTAGTCGTCGCACTCATTTGGTCATCGCTCCCCTTTGGTCATCGCCCTCCTCTGGTCTTGCCTCCCTCTAGTCATCGCTCTCCTCTAGTCGTCGCTCCCCTTTGGCCGTTGCTATCCTCTGGTTGTCACTCCTCTATGTTCATTGCTCCCCTCTGGTTGTGTTAATAAACTGAAAAACCAAACTAACCAAACTATTACTCAGCCCATCTACATATCTAGCCTAGCCTAGCATTAAACGGTCAAACTCCATACTTTTAAATCAGACCTAAATTAGTGGTTCAACCAGTGAACCCTAAATCACTATGTGAATTTAGAGTTTCAACCAATCTGCTCAGTTTTCATCGTCTCTCCTCTCGCTCTCACTGCCCTGCCCCTACTATTGGTCTCTCCTCTTGCTCCTCTTTGGTCGTCTCTCCATTTTGGTCATTGCTCTCCTTTGGTCGTCTGTCCCTTCTAGTCGTCGTTTTCCTCTGGTCGTCGCTTTCCTCTTGTCGTTGCTCTCCTCTGGTCGTCGCTCTCCTCTGGTTGTTGCTCCTCTCTAGTCGTCGCTTTCCTCTGGTCATCGCTCTCCTCTGGTTGTTGCTCTCCTCTGATCGTCGTTCTCCTTTGGTCGTTGCTCCCCTTTGGTTGTCCCTCCCTTCTATTCGTCACTCTCCTCTAGTTGTCGTTCCCCTATGGTCGTTGCTCTCCTTTGACCATCGCTCTCCTTTGGTCGTCGCTCCCCTCTAGTGATTGCTCCCCTTTGGTCGTTGCTCTCCTTTTGTCATTGCTCCTCTCTATTTTTTGCTCCCTTCTGTTCATGTCCCCTTGTCGCTCCCCTCTAGGCACATCCCCTCTAGTCACAGGTCCCTTTGTCACAAGCCTTTGGTCACAGGTCCCCTCATCACCTATGGTCTTTATGGAAAGTTTATGAATGTGTTAACAATTTGATCCTAATGATTTTGATTCAAGTTTTTTATTTTGACGAGTTTGTGATGGTTCTGATAAGTTTTTGACTGTGTTTGATCCTAATGATTTGATTCAAGTTTTCGATCCTGATGATCCGATTCTAAGTTTGTGAATTTTAAGCCTGATGATTCTGTAAATTTGGGACTTTGTGAGAATATGAGTTGGGACTGTTATTGTGTGACTTCAATTTGAAAACAAAAGTTCAGTTTTATAGAAACCGAACCGAATTGAAATATTTCAATTCGGTTCAGTTCAGTTTGATTCGATTTCTATGGAAAGTTCAGTCCAGTTCGGTTGAAGAAAATATAGAATTTAGTTCTTCGGTTAATCAAGTTCAGTTTCGTTCAAAAGTGAATTAAACCATTTGCACACCCTTACCTTCAGTGGTCTGTAACACCTGATACTTTTGCAATGTCAGAATCTGAATTCTCGATCAAAATATTCATGAAATATGCAGAAACAGGTTTGAAATAGTGATTTGGTTCTAAAATGGAAAGAGTTTAAGGGTTTAAATATAATACGTGAAATTTTTAGGGGTATAAATGAAAAGCTTGAAGAAAGTAATGGACTAAAGTGAAATTTCATCTAAGGCAACCTACAAAGCCAGGTTCGGCCCCTGAAACTGATTGGCCAAACTGCACTATAAATAAAGGTGGCCAATGGTGAAGGTGTTTTTATGAAAAATCTTCTCTCAAACACACTCTCAAGTTCACAGAAGCTACATCACAGCAACCGTAAGGAAATCAAGTTGATTAAAAACAAGGGTCTAAAAGTAGAACCATGAAGGGACAAAGAAATAAGTTAAAGTAAGGAAACGTGCCTAATCTAAGTCCAACAAGTTCATACACTCAACTTAGGTTAGCTATGATGATGTGTTTGTTGTAAATCTATAACATGCATATTGTTAAAGTGAGGTGTTATGAAAAGTTGAGAGAATTTGATATTTTAGATGATTTTACCAAAAATTGATCAAGGATGAATGTAAGAGTGTTAAAAATAAGCTAAGTTAGTGTCAAAGAGACTAAGACTAAATAAAAGGAAGTTATGTGTTATTGATCTTAAGAAATAGAATGGAATGAAAAGTTGGAAGTCTATGTTAATTGTGAATTAAGTATTAAAATGTAGAAAAGTGGTGATGCATGTTGAATTTATGAAGTTATATGAATTGAGTGAAGTTGCAGGAATATGGAAATGTGTTTAGAAGTGTAAAATGTAAAAAATTACAAGTTTTGACATGTTGAAAAATGTAAGAATCAAGTTTTAGCATTCTACCAAAACCCAGGATCAGTAGCTAAAAGTATTATTCGGCCACTGAAACTGGGTTTTATGTCGTGGCATGCTCAGGCAGCAAAAGGGTGTTGCTAAAGCATAAAAATGGCTCGACAAGGGAAATAGTTCGACCGATGAAGGTGTTGTTGAACCATAAAGATAAGGATTTTTCAAGTTCAAGCTTCGGCTACCGAACCTAGTCCCTGAAATAGAGTTATGCCTCCGTGTAAAGACCTTTCAACTGTCAAACTTATCGCCAAAACTCCACTACCAGTAACTTTAACTTAAGTGCTAAGTATGTTTTAATGTTATGTTATGCTATGTTGTGTGGGGATTTTTGGGAATGTTTTTAGAGTATGTAAATGGTCTACAATCAGTCTTTAACCCTAAGTCCATCAATATAGTATCAGACCCCAGGATCAAGGGACTCTAATGACATATGAGAGGATCGTCTATAATCTACTATCTAATTGAGCGGATATAAATTAAATGTAATTGATGATATAGAAAAATGATAAATGATTACAGAAGGCTCACATATCATGATGTTTTAGGATGTTTGCATTAGAATCACGAGATATGATGCATTACATAATTACATGATCTATGTGCAATAATGTTGAATGATCCAAGACCTCGCTATGTTATGGACCCATAGATGACCTACATATGATGTTATGCTATGTATGTCTATGGTAAGACTAAGATTAGTCAAAAGGAGCTTCTTGGCACATGTATGATGCCTGTGAAGCTATCAAGTCCACCAGACATCAACTACACTTGTCAAGCTAGCAAGCCAACTAGATATAGGTAGTTTTCCAGAGTTGGCTAGCTAGCAAGAGTTACATAGGGGTTTTGGTGACTTTATTACCTTATGTGAAATGGTTTACTGTTTTCCATTCACATGCATAAAATCTATATTTTATAATGTTTTCTATATCTGCTCACTAAGCTTGTATTTTGAAATCTTTTTGCTTGGCCTTTTATTTTGACCAAATTAGTTCTACCCCAAATCTAGGTTTGGAGGAATTTTTAGCCACCTCCCCTTAGGTTTTCGGGGCAACATTAAAAGAGATAAATTAGAAAGCCTAACAATTTTCTCAGGTTCAATGGCTGCAAATTAAAGTTTGGCCGCCGGAAGTCTAAAAATTAAGATGCGCCTTAAAACCGAATTTCAATTGCTACTCCTTCAACTTCAGCTGCTAAAAGTGTTCAATTCAAAACACACCTTTTTAACCCAGGTTTTATTATCGATGTTAGTTTTGGCTACCGAAGTCAAGTTCGGCCACTAAAATTGGGCATTTTTATAACCTGTAGTCACAACTCAAACACGTAGCTGTCCCTCTCTGACCCTCATTGTAACACCCTACTAATCTTATAAGGTCAACAATATCATCACAATCATGTTTAAGGTTAGAGCTAAGCATGGGCAAGTAACATTACGGGAGGTGCTAGCTTGACGTGTTAGCTTAAAATTGGGGTGCTTAGTTTTTAATTTTTTTAATGGATAGAGCATTTAAATATGATTCTAATGAGTGGAAATAAATTTTCAAAATAAACTACACAAATTTTTCAAAATTGCCCATTAAAGTTACCTAGTAAAACTTAAAAAAGTGAAAATGGACAAAGTGGGAAGTATGCTTCCGTACACTGGGGCTGAGGCATAATTTTCTGAAAAGGGATTGAAATAAACATGAAATGGACTTATAATAATACATAAGTAAAGCTTAATAGGTCAATTTACAAAAATGTTAAGTGATGGTGCAATTTAGAAATGGAAAACATTAAGTAGGTCAATGTAGAATTATTTAGAAGGAAAAACTAATCATAGCCATCCAAGGTACTTCCAAACTCATCCTCACCTTACATCTGCCTAAGAAGGTGTTAAAGAGATTGTAAAAGGGTAGTGATCAAGCAGAAATGGACAACTACTTCTTCATCTCTCTTTAAAACCTTAGGTGCACCTTGCCATCCACCATAGGTAGCTTTCAAGCACACCATGTTTTCATGTGTCCCAACACCAAAAATTCTTCTTAACACCACAAGGAAGAATATACATCAAGGGGAAAGCATGAAAATCTGGTTTGATGCTGTTTGAGCATAGGTTACAGCATATGGTTCCATTGGTTAATATTTTTTGTTTTAATTGAATTGAATTATATTTGAATTGGTTTGGAAGGTTGCATAACACCTTAGGGTTTGTGAATATGTGGTTGGAACATTAAATTTGATGGGAAAGGTTTAATTTGAGTTGAACTAAAGTTGTATACATGTAGAATTTTGAAAGAAAAAAATTATTAGTTTGTATTTTGGATTATGGACGAATTTTGTATGACTTAGGAGGAGAATTTTAAGTTTTTTATTATGCAAAAATAGACCTAAAAACTTCATAAACATTCTGTATAATTGAAAGGAGGGGCTGAAGTGAATAAATTTTGAGTTTAGATACCAAATTTAGGTGATGTCTAGTGTATATGCATGTGTGAGTATGTATACTTGTCTATTCTGTTTAGGTAATTTATTTTGACTATAGATTCCATTAAAAATTAGATTTTTGAAGTTTATAAACGTGTAAAAGAATAGTATTAAGTTAGGGTAACTATGGTTGAACAAAATTCAAGTGAATCTAGGTACGTGCAATTGCTAAGTGTATGTGTAAAAATGGTGCACCAAGATGTGTGTAGAATTTTAATTTTATGTTTACAATTTTACGTGTATGGAAAGATTCTTAAATTATGATAAGTGTTGCTGCCTTAAGTATATATTTGTGGTAGGCTTTAGAAAAAAATTATCGACATGATTCTTAACTTGTAGATACATTATATGATATAATTAATACGATAGAGAAACATGATGTATCCTGAATAAAAATGGTGGGCAAAATAATATGAAAAGTAATTCCATGAGACAATATAACAAACTTTTAAAAATTTAAAAGAATCACAGGTTGTCAATACTCCTAAAATATATAATCACATATTTAAGAAATAAAATAATAGACATATGATGTACGATGATATACCCATATGATATTGATTTGACACTTAAATTTAATATAATACACAATATTTTCATATGGAACAAGTTATAAATTATATGCGTATGAAATGAGAAAAAAGATTGTAAAAATGATTATTATAATGATGAAAAAATAATATGAAACATAGATGACGTATAAATACAAATTATAGTATTGAGATATGAGTTATACGGTTGTAAGTGTACACTTATTTATATTTATAAAATGATATAAATATGTGTTGATTAATAGTTATAAAATCATATAGTATCACTATGAGTCAGGGCTAGTGGCTAAGAACCATATACACTTAGGAAAAAAAGGGGAAAAAAATTAGGAAAGGGAAAAAAATTAGTGAAGGAATAGGCACAATAAGATACAACCTCACATAATAATAGTAAATAGTAATTGCATAGTTAGCAGTGCACCCTGCTTGGGTCACCGTAAGTCCGGGTAGGGGGTGCTATACTTACCATCCCATCACCCTCATTTTCGGTCGATTTCCATCACCTAACCTATGTATTCTTCCATATTTTCACTCTAAAACCATTTAACTGTGTTCTTTTTGAGTTTTTGTCTACCCAATTTGAGATTTGATCTTTTAGGAAACATTTCTCTTTCTTTCTCTCTCTACATTTTTAATGGCTTATTTTCAAAATCCCATGTTATTTTTTTTTTCATGTTTTTTGTGTAGTGGTTAAATTTTGGGACACATGTTAAGGTTAGTTTTCTTATTTTTGTTACATCTTTAAATCATTTAGTTTTTAAAAATTCCTTTAAGATAGCATACTTGAATGAGAATATTCATGTTGGTTATTTGGTTGTGTTGTTGTTGGTTGGTGTTGTTATAATGTATAAATTCCCTTTGTCCCATATGATATCTATAACTTTGTAGGATCATTTTTCATTTGCGTAAAAAAATAAGTAGCTCGTAGGAATCCTTATACTAGAGGGCATTCTAGTAGGCCAAATCTGAACATTGTAGAATTTACTCCACTTCTCTAAGCCCCCTTATAAGTTTCCTATAATTAGAAAGGATGATCTTGCTTTTCATTCTTTTTTATAGAGATTTGTTCATCCTGTGAGAACTATTCATCCTGACAGTGTCATAGCATTTAGGCGTCATAAATTTCTCTAGCCTTTTTCTGATCAAGGTTGGGATCACTTGCTTATTACTCCATCACCACCTATCCCAGGATAGTTAGAGAGTTTTATGCTAACTTGCATCCTTTCACTCCATAGACTCCCCCTTACCTTGTGAGTCTTGTGAATGGTTAGCAAGTTCTTATTACTACTGACATTATAACTCAACATCTAAGAGTTTGTAATACAGGTGTTATCGTGTCCACCACTCATAAGTCAATCACGAGTGATATTTCTTCCTTACATCAGAATGGGATAGTCTCTAGAGAGCATCAGTGCACTGAGACTACTCGATTGGTGATATTTGCTCTAGATGCTTTCACCAAAGTAGTGCACCATATTGTCGCCTATAAGATTCTGCCTTGAGCTGGTCATAGGACTACTACTCTCTTACTCTGACAAGTATGTGATCTCATGTCTCCTAGAGGGTCATGATCTTAACCTTCCTTACATCATGATTTACGCTATTGCCAACTCTCTTACGTTGAGTAATAGTGGTCTCTCCTTCGGTCGCCATCTCACTGTTCTTTTACTCGCCCTAGGTGTTGATCCTAATGTTGAGTCTTCATTACCTCTTTCTAGTGAGTATCTCCCTTATACTAAGTCTACCCTTATTCACATGGGACTTACCAAGAAGTTTAATACATATATTAACACTAGGAGACAACATGCTACAATAGCCACAGATTCAGATGACAATGATGAGGCGGTAGAGGATGTTCCCCCTGTAGACACTAGCACTAGTAGTGTTGTAGAGCCAAATTCATCTTCTAGGCCTACCGCCCACCTTTATGATGCCATAGGATGACTTGAGCTAAATGTTTCTCATTTGATAGACCACTAGACTCAAATCGAGTAGCAATTTCACCATATTTCCGCACAGTAGCATATTCTCATAGATCAGTAGAAGCATATTCTATCCTATTTGCATCAGTCTCATGGCATGCCTCCTACACCACTGCCCCTATGATTTACTTGTATTGTTATGTCTTATATTATTTTTTAGTCTCCCTTGTCACTTTTTGTATTTTGATGATGCTAAAAGGGGAAGAGATATATGAGTTGCTACTTTATGGTATATTATTACTTTATATGTATTACTACTTTTTGGTGTTAAGTTTTGTTGACTCTTGTGATGTTTAATGCAATTTTGATTATTATATTGACTCTTGTGATGTTAATGATGTTGTGATGGTAACTTTATATCTTTTACTTTGATGTCGATTGTGATGATTATATTGACTCTTATAATGTTAATGATATTGTGATAATAATTTTGTATCATTCCTTATATGATGCATTGCATCTTATGCCCTTAAGCCAAAACCTCCTTCATGTGTTTTCTCAATCGATAAAATGTGACATAAATTGTTTTTGAAAGGGAGAGCACATTAGGGGGAGAATTTTGTAAGAAATTCACACACCACACTTGTGCTTATTATTTTATCATTCACTAATTGTTTGACATCATAAAAAAAGGGGAGATTGTTGGACTTAAATATTATAATCCTTATTTAATAATAATAAATAGTTAGTGTGCTACTAATTAAATTTGAAAGTATTTGTGTGAACTTGTAGATCCCTAAAATTAATTAATGACATTCTGTAACATCTTTATTTTTAGGGTAATCGGATGTGACTTTTAAAATATAATGTAAATGTAATTTAATTGAATAAAATATATTTTAAGACATGTAGAATTTTAAAGTGAATATTTTATGTGAAAAATAATTGTGAAAAGAAAAAGAAATATAAGTGAATCAAAGTGTGAAAAATGGAAGCCAAATTAACCTAGTTGAATTTTAAATGACATGTAATTTTAAGTGTACATAATTAATTAAATTTAAAATGGACATGAAATTAATTTAGGTTTGATTTGAATTAAGGGTTGATTTATATAATATTGTAGTGGGCTTCGATTAATGATGGGTGTCGAATCCACCAAAAATAAATTCCTGGCTCCTGTAGCAAATAACTTGTAGAGAGGTAAGCAAGGGTCGATCCTACAGAGAGAAAGTTAACTGAATAAATTCGTTAATGACAAAACTTCAAACCAAAAACTAAAATTAAACAAAAGGGGAGTTTTGTAATTAAAGAAATTAATTTAACTAATTGAAACAAAAATTGAACAATAAAAATGTAATGAATATCGATGAAAAGCAAACTCTAGTTAGAAGGGTATTTTCCATTCAATCATTGGAATTGATCATTGAAGCAAAAATAATTTTCTTAGATTTCTAATATGCTAGTTCTAGTTGTTGAAGATGCTTCGAACAACCAATCTTTCCTTAGATCGTAATTAATCAAGGAATGTCTGTTAATTAATCCTAACCAATTAATCACCCTAAGAAAGTCTTAAGATTCAACTAATCGGCAGCGTTAAGAAATAGAAAGACCTAACCCTAACCAATAAATTCAACTACGTGACTTATTTAAGCTAGATTAAATATTTCCACACCGGTGATGTTTGCTACTTGTGTTAAAATCAAGGTACAATTACGGATACAATGATTCTAACTAGCGACATATTAATAGATTGCATAAACAAGGGGTCCTTCTCATTTAGAC
>CAOGCB010384029.1:0-12679 GCA_948266635.1 Cnidoscolus chayamansa | reverse complement strand
GTATAGAGAAATTAATGCAATGGTGAAATTTTGCTTGAAATGATAATGACAAAGGCAATAGGTAAAAAAATAAAATGACATTTGAGGGATCACACCTTTTCAGATTTTGCTCATTAATTTTTCAAGCACATAAATGACAACAACTACCATAAAAAAACAAATAATAAATCTCTTACTTCTTTATTTCATCAAACATTAAATTTGCTTAACCATCTATTTCTTTAGTTCATCAGCTGTCTAATTTGCTTATTTTCTTCCTTTTCTTCATGGATTTTAGTAATGTTGATTGTTTAGGGAAGGACAAAGAGACATATACAAGGGTTTGATTATGGAGAAGGGAAAGAAAACTAGGTGAAGGAAAAGATGAATTGCTCCATATTATTAGTCTATGAGTGATATTATTGAGAATGAGAAGAAAAAGAGAAAAACAAATATAGAGAAAAAGGGAGAGATATAAACAATAGATAAAAAAAAAGTATTTAGTTACTACAAATTTTCTCTCTTTAAACTAAAAGTAAATTGATTGAATAATAGATTTTTTTTTTTTAAATTCCTTTAGATAGAGGGATCTATACATTTATTAGAAGAAAATACTAGGGACTAAATCATTTAGTTTCTAAAACATAGTGATTTTTTGGTAGAATGTCTCCTTTTAGTAAGCATGCCCACCAAAATAAAGAAAAGTATAGTTAAGTGTCTAATGATAGTCATTCTAACACTCAAGCTAGTGAAATGCTTAAAGAAATTGATATTTGCAAACTGTATTGAGAATAGAGATATACTATAAGTGTACTTTTTTTAAGTTTAAAGGTGTTGCTTATGGAGTATTAGAAATGAGAGTTGTTACTAGGATCCCATAATATCTAAGAGATCTTGGCTAATAGATCACATATTTCTAGGAATTATTTTGAATAATTGTTGGAGTTAATAATGTCCTATCAATTATGATGCTTTGATTTGGAATCGAGGCATTTGGGTAACCCTTGTTGTTAACCCCAAAGAATATTTTGATGATTACAAAATTTAATGAATTTGAGAAAATGAACAATCAAGACATTGGATCACAACTTTTGAAGATAGCAAAGCAAGTAAAAGATTAGAATTTATGTACAGAGATGAGAAAAGTTGTGAGTTACCACTAAACAAAAAATTCAAGTGTTTACAAAACTAGAAATCATTGAGTTGAAAGTAGAACCTAGACCTTCAAAATTACAAAATTCTATTTTTAAGATTTAACAGTTCTAATTCTAGGATATAGAAGTTTTACTTCTATGATTTCAAGTTCTAAAGTCAATTCAGAAGAATTTTCACTACATTACAAAATAACGGCTAGCTACTTTTCAGAACTCATTTTTCAACTGTCAAATCGATCTCAAACGGCTAGTTTTTGTCAAGACTCTATATAAATAAAAGTCTCTTTAATTTATTATTAAGAAGATAATTTTTTACACTTAAGAGAAAAAGTCTTTACAAAAAAAAAGCTTTAAGCATTTATTCTTCATTCATTGAGCTTTGATTGGCAAATACAACTCTTCTTCATCTTTATAGCTTGAGCTGTAAAAGAAGAAATAAGAGTTAAATTCTTCATCTACCAAAACCTATTTAAGGTTGTTCACAAGCTTGGGATAACTTGTTTCTTGAGTGTTAAGTAAAAAACACTTGTGAGAGGTTACAAGAGAGCCTTGAAAACTTGTGAGAGGTTACAAGAGAGCCTTGAAAACTTGTGAGAGATTACAAGTATCTTGTAAACTTGTGGAGATTGTAAAGGCTTGTTTCTTGTCCATAAAAAGAAACCATAGTGGAGGAATTTCTCAAAGAGAGTCTTTGAGAGAATGAATGTAGGCAAGGAGGCTGAACCACTGTAAATCTCTAGAGTTCATTTTCTCTCACTCTCCTCTCATTATGGTTCATTTGACTTATTCATCTATTCTCATATCTGTTCTGCTTTATTAGACTTCATGAGATCATTCACACACCTTCTGCATCAACAGATAATATAGCTTAGCTCTTATCTTTCTAACAGTACTGTGAAATTACTAACAGTTTAAATCTAAGTTCTAGAAGTTCTAATTTGATCACTGTCTGAAATACAAACAGCACTCACTAGAAATCAGAAGAAAATTTAAAATTTGAAAAGGTCCAATTCACCGCCCTCTTGGACCTACACTAAGGACCAATAATTGGTATCAGAGCCTCACTTTACTTAAGGTCTAACAACCGTAGAGAAGATCCACTTAAAAGCACTCACATGGCTAGCTCATCAAATAATTCTGCTGGAATTCCCACTCTACTAGCTGAAGGACACTCCATTACACGACCACCAATTTTCAATGGCACATACTATTCTTTTTGGAAGACTAGGATAAGAAACTTCATACAATCAATAGATATTGAGACATGGAGAGTAATTCAGAATGGTCCATATGTGGCACATAGAGATAATGATCTCTTTGAAAAGACACCATTTGAATACACAAATGAAGATTGGAGAAGAGTCTCCATAAATGCAAAAGCTATTAACATTCTTCACTGTGCTCTTGATTTCAATGAATACAACAAAATTTCAGGTTGTGAACCTGTCAAAGAAATTTGGGACAAATTGTAGGTAACCTATGAAGGAACAAGTCAAGTAAAGAAGACAAAGGCCAACATTCTAGTACGGGATTATGAGCTATTCCAAATGAAAGAAGGTGAAACAATTGCTAGATGAGTACAAGGTTTACAGATCTTGTGAACTTACTCAAAGCACTTGGAAAAACCTTTGAAGAACAAGAGCTGATCAAGAAAATTCTGAGATTCTTGCCAAAATCATGGAAGCAAATATCACAGTTATTTTTTATGTAAAACATTTCTCCAAATTCAGGTATGATGAATTAATTGGTTCCCTAATTGCCCGTGAAATGATGTTTAAAAAGGATCCACAAGAAAAAGAAAGCTCCAAAAAAGGGATTGCTCTAAAAACTCATGAAGGAAAGAAAAAAGCTGTTGCACTAAGCATTCAAATCAATGACTCATCTAATTCAACAAGTGATGATGAGGAAATGGCTATGCTTGCAAGAAAATTTAGAAGAGCTTTCAAGAGAGGAGGAAGCAAATATAAGAAATTTCTCAAGAAATATTCGTCCAAGGAAGACTCACCTGGTCACAAAGAATCAAGTGAAACGGTAGTGTGCTATGAATGCAACAAACCAGGTCACATCAAACCTAATTGTCCAAAATTAAGGAAGAAGAAGAAAAGCAGAGAAAAAAAGGGCAAATGGCAATGACAGCTACATGGAATCCGAGTGACAGCTCCACAAGTGATGAAGACAATAATAAAGAAACAGCCAACATCTATTACATGGCACTTGAAGAACTCGAGGAAACTAACAAAAATGAAATTGATGAGGTTCACATTTCTGACTCATTTAATGCAGCTGATTTAGAACTAGATTTTGTACATACATATAATGAGTATAAATGCTACAAGAAAAATTTTGAAAAACTAAAAATGGAAATTGAAAAACTAAGGTTGGTAAATCAAATAATTAAAACTGAATGTGCATACTTTAAAAAGAAGAATGAATGCTATAGTGAGCAAAACTCCATAATAAGAAGAATAAAAGACAGCTTAGAAAAATCAAAAGTCTCATACATAAAACTGTTTGATAAGAACAAAATACTAGAAGCAAAAATAGAATCATTAACAAATGATTTAGCCAATTTACCAAAGGAAAAGAAAATTTGAATGCTATACTAGGATCACAAAGACTAAGTAATAGCAAATATGTCATTGGATTTAATGAGTTTAGTAAACAGAGAAATTATCAAAATAATTTTGTAAGAGTCAAATTTTCTGCATCATCTGATATTACATGCTTTTACTGTAATCACAAAGGACATATATATAGGGACTGTGTAATTAAGAAAGGAACTTTAAAATTGAAGAAAATTTGGGTTTCAAAGAAAACAATTTTAAGATCAACTAACCCTAAAGACCCAAAACAAGTTGGGTACCTAAAATATAACGATTCCCTATGCAGGTATGCTTAAAAAATGATCAAGAAATAGATTTATGGCACATTGATAGTGGATGCTCCAGACATATGACTGGAGATGCAACCAAATTCTCAAAATTGGAAATGAAGAACTGTGGACATGTTTGGTTTGGAGATAAAGGAAAAGCTCAAATCATTGGAGTTGGAACCATTGGAAAGAATCCATCAATTGAAAATATTGCATTAGTACAAGGATTAAAGTTCAACTTGTTAAGTGTAAGTCAACTATGCGATAAGGGATATAAGGTAATTTTCTACTCTACCTACTGTGAAATCTATGAATCCCTTAGCAAAATCTATTTGTTGCTTCTAGAGTAGATAATGTTTATCTTATAAACATAAAGACAATCAAGGAAAATACTCCAAAATGCTTCATGACTTTGCATGATAATCCTTTGTTGTGGCATAGAAAATTAGGACATGCAAGTATGCATTTGCTTTCTAAGTTATCTAGAAAAAATTTGGTAATAGGACTTCCAAAGATCAATTATGAAATTGATTACACTTGGAGAGAATGCTCGTTAGGAAAACACACAAGATCCTCCTTTAAATCAAAGAAAGTTGTTTCTACAAACAGACCTTTAGAACTTCTACATTTAGATCTTTTTGGACCAATCACACCTATAAGCCTAGGAGGAAAATCATATGCATTAGTGACAGTTGATGATTACTTTAGGTTTTCATGGGTACTCTTTCTTTCACATAAAGATAAGACATTCAAATCCTTTGAAGCTTTTTGTAAGAAGGTTCAAAATGAAAAAGGGTATTGCATCACATCATTAAGAAGTGATCATGATAAAGAATTTGAAAATTCTTCATTCAAAAATTTATGCACTTTGCATGGTATTTTTCACAATTTTTCTGTTCCTAGAACACCACAACAAAATGGTGTTGTGGAAAGAAAAAATAGAACTCTACAAAAAATGGCAAGAGCCATGCTTAGTGAAAACAACTTGCCAAAATATTTTTGGGCTGAAGCTATAAACACTTCATGCCACATTATAAATAGAGTCAACAATTGAGCTATTTTGAAAAAGACACCATATGAACTTTGGAAAGGAAGAAAGCCAAACATTTCCTATTTTCATGTGTTTGGATGTAGATGCTATATATTAAATGATAAAGAAAACCTAAAAAAATTTGATAGCAAATCAAGTGAAGGTATATTTTTGGGAGACTCAAATCATAGCAAGGCATATAGAATATTTAACAGAAAATCTCTAATTGTAAAAGAATCAATTCATGTCATATTTGATGAAACAAATTCAAATGGACAAACAATATCCAACAATGATGATAATGAATAGGTTATTCAGCAAAACTATGATATACGTAATGAAGATCCAAAAGATAGTGTGGAAACTCATAATTCAAACTCGAGTCAAAATCAAAATGATCAAAATGTTTCCCCCTTGCCAAATATAGAAGAATTACAAATCGATGAATCTCAACATGAGGATCTACCTCAAGAATGGAGGTATCATAAAGATCATTCAAGATAAGATATCATAGATAGTCCATCTCAAAAAATGATGACAAGAGCACAACTTAGAAGATATTTCGGTAATGTAGCTTTCGTCTCAAAACTAGAATCGAAAAACTATGAAGAAGCTCTAAATGATGAAAATTGGATTCTAGCTATGCAAGAAGAACTTAATCAATTTGAAAGAAATAATGTTTGAACTCTTGTTCCTAAGTCTAAAAATCATTCAATTATAGGCACAAAATGGGTATTTAGAAATAAGATGAATGAAAATGGAAATGTAATAAGAAAGAAAGCTAGATTAGTGGCTCAAAGGTATAATCAAGAGGAAGGAATAGACTTTGATGAAACCTTTGCACCTGTAGCTAGAATTGAAGCCATTAGAATGTTATGTGCTTTTACATGTTACAAGAATTTCATACTATATCAAATGGATACAAAAAGTGCTTTCTTAAATGGTTATATTGATAAAGAGGTGTATGTAGCACAACCACTACGATTTGAGGATCCAATTTTCCATAACCATGTTTACTAACTCATTAAAGCACTTTATGGATTAAAGCAAGCACCTAGAGCTTGGTATGAAAGACTTAGTAGATTTTTGTTAAAAAATGACTTTGATAGAGGAAAAGTAGACACCACACTTTTTGTTAAAAGAAAAGAAAAAGATATGCTCATAGTCCAAATCTATATGAATGACATTATTTTTGGTGCAACTAATGATTCTCTATATCAAAATTTCTCAAAAATTATGCAAAGTGAATTTGAAATGAGCATGATGGGAGAACTCAACTTCTTTCTTGGATTACAAATTAAACAACTTAAGGATGTCATTTTCATAAATCAATCTAAGTATGTGATGGACATGCTCAAAAAGTACAAGATGATTGGGATGAAAAGCATGAGAATACCTATGAGCTCAACCGTCAAGGTAGACAAAGATGAGGATGGCAAAAATGTAGATCAAAAGACTTATCGAGGTATGATTGGATCTCTTTTGTATCTTACTTCATCTAGACCCAATATACATTTTAGTGTTTGTCTTTGTGCAAGATTTCAATCGGATCCCTATTAGATGTGACAATACAAGAATAATAAATCTATCTAAAAACTTTTGCCATGCTTGTAGCCTTAAGTTCCTACCCCTAAATAATGCAACCTTTAATTAGGGTTAGGGAAACTTTTCTAGCTTTGTTTTTACTAACTCCATCTTACAATAGTTTTCTTTATTCTCCTTGTAAATTGTCTCCCTTTATTTTCTTCCTTTAGATTTTTCAAGGCTTTTTTGGTATTTTGTGAAAGAAAATCTCAAATATTTTTGCATTATTGGTTATGAAAGCCCATATATTTTCTTAGTTTGCTCGCTTGTCCTCCCTAAAATCATGTATCTTGTCATCCATCTAATGCACTTTTGTGCTTTCTCCATCAATTGTTGATTAAAGAAATTGAATTTAATAAGTGAATCCATGAATTTAATGTTCCTAGTTCTCCTTTTTCAAGGACTCATAAGTCATTTCTAGATTGAAATCTTCCATATGTATTGCTTTAGCATTGAAACATGAAATATCATTCTTTAAAAAAATTCATTTTCCTTATTCTTTATTCCTTAAGATCAGACAAAAGCTTCTTTGGAGGAATGCGAGTAACAAATTTTGATTTAAATGAAGAAATGAGTTGGAAGAAACTACTAAGAAAACTATGGGAAAGATATTGGTACTATTTTTTAGCCACACTTATCAACATTGATGGAAATACTCATGATAGGATGAAATCATTAACATTTTTGAGCTACAATATCATTTAGAAAACTCACTAAGTGGCTCTCAAGATCAATGGTATTGGTTTTCTAAGGTCTTATACATAGTTATGGTGGTAGAATAAAATGAGTTTGTACCCTAAACAAAGGGTAGATGCCAATGAGAAATTGATATATTAACTTAGAGGTGCAAATTTTTTATCTTTTACGCAAGTAACTATTAATTTCTTTACTTTTCTACTATACCAAAGTATCTCGAAACACAAAAATCCAACTGGACCACCTCCAATAGTAATCTAAATAAGAAAGAGAAGCAAAAAACTCAGCAAAAAAACAGCAAACAATAGCAGAAATACCCGAGAGACCAGTAAGGGTATTCAATTAAGGGAGAAAACCAAGGAGGAGGAGAAGCTTGTATTATTTTTCCATGTATCCTTAATTCGGCCACTAAGGGACATTTATAACTCCTTGGCCATTTATTTTATCCTCTCATAAATTAGGTTAATTTTCTATTTCTTTATGAATTGGATGTTATCCATTCATAAAGGCCTACTATGAGTATATTAAGTAAAAAAAAATACTCATAACTTAAGCACTTTTAGCCCACACTTAATTATTGGACTTAACCAATATTTTCTCTCTTTAAATTATGCCTATTTAACATCTTATGCCTAGCCCATTGACTTCTTATGCCAATTTATAGAATGTTATTTTTTTTTCTTTGTTTCTCTTTCCCATGTGTGTATGATCTATTGGATTTTTGGAACAATATGGCAACACATAATATAAAATTTATAATTTAAACTCTTTAAATTATAATTCATTCTTAATGAATCTATTTTATTTATATTATGTGCAAATCAAAAGAGGCATATAGCCATGCATCATGACTCCTAAAATGACAAAAAGTCAAAAAGTGGTTTGATCATAAACTTTTCATATTCGGTTACTATACAATAATTTCTTTCACCTTTATAATCAATCTCTATTGAATATATTTTTTGTGTCATGCTTAATTATGAAATTAAATCTTGAACACTAAAATATTTATTCTAATTTGTCCTTATGAATGTTATTTATTAAGGTACTTTACTCTAGTAAGAGATTTCTTTCAAGTCGGACACAATAAATCTCTACTTATATTCAAGTTCGGTGAATCCTTTATTAATCATTCAATTATATTCAAGTATTATCTATTATACTTAATCTCTTAGCTATGAACACTACATGGTGAAGTATAAGCAGTATACTTGCACAACCAAAATGCCATAAGCTATTCATATTATATGAATATCTCACATTCAAATCTCTAATGAACTTGTTTCTAAAATAAGCATCCACATGTTAACCTTTAGCATCACTATGCTTATAACTTGTGAGAATTATTGCTTAATCTAATAAAAAAGTATAACATTTGCTAGCCTATCCATATTAATGATGTCCTATCTCATTAATCATATGGCTAGAAACCGTTTAGGTATTAACACATTTACATGTTATAAGAATAACTATGAACTCTTCATGATTTGTTTTACATTGCATTTTAAATATGAAGGACTTTATTATTAGCTTAAGATCTTAATTAGAGAGACAAATTTAATCATAAGTACTAATAAATAAATAAAGAATGCCATTAAATAATATTAATCACGTTAAAAAACATCCCTATTACTACCATGCTCTAAGGTATGCTACTAACAAGTAACATCTTCATAAATGTCTAGAGTTAAGAGTTTGAATTTAGGAGGAAATGCTTTAAAGAGTATTTCTTTAAATAGGGCTAGCCCACAATTTGTTGCACAACTCATACTAGCTTTTAGTTAATATTATTGGTCTAATATGATGATTCCTCATCCATTTTTTATCTTTTTCCCTTTGAGATATGTTTGGTTTGGAACGATTCCATGCTTGTTATTTCCTATGATGTCGCTTATGTACTCTAGTACTATTCTAAGAGGGTTTCCAACCTCTGGATGTACTGAAGTATTTGTTCTCCATTCATGTCAATAGCATCCATCTTTGTGGGTGTGGATGATGTACTACTTTGTTCATTACTAGCAGTAAGTGTGGTAGCCCCATACTTGCTTGGCGTAGATTTGGAAGCATTCCTTGAAGCTTAAACCATTATAGAAAAAGAAAAATGTAAGAAAACTTATGAGAAGGAAAGGAAATTAAATTCTATTTTATCTTAAGAAATGGGAATTAGAGTTTTCTATGGATGGTGCCAATTGATGTTGCCTTTATAGCTTCTCCCTTTAATAAGTACCATGTCTGCCTATGTCACACTCTCACCTGGACATGCCTCCCACATAATGATTAATGACTTCTCACTGCGACTTCGGAAATCACTAGTTAACCCGTAAGGGATTATATTGGATCGTTGCTCTATAAAAAAATTTTCTTTAAATTTACATTTAAAACTTCATTTCCCAAAATCAAGTCATGATATAATTCATAAGACAACATATTCTTGAAAAAGTATTTATGGAGTTTTCATAAAATATTTGCTCATTTATATTTACAAAAATATTACATTTTTATCAAGATGTCCTTTTTAGTACACATAACCTGTTTTTATATCACTTATACATTTACTGCCTCTACTCTACTGTGATAGTTACAAAATAGAAATTATACAAAATACAACAGCTTTGGGATATATGTTTAAGCATAGCTTAACTACCTTTGAAAAACTCTACAAGTTCACTGATTGCTCTACTTCTGCTTACTGCTTTCACCTGCGTTCATCAAAGATAAATGTTGAGTATAATTACCTAGTAAGTTATGCACAAAACACAAATAGCATGCATAGCAGCAATATAAATCATGCGCATCGACAAACGATGGTTCCCTATCAAATATCATCAAATACCATCATTACAATCACCTTCTTTTATCATCCTCAATGAATAGTATAAATCAATAGTAAATATGAAGTTTCAATAAATGATGTGAATGCATTCATGACATGCACCCACTATCCACCTGTCATCCAATGGCCATATCTCATAATCTGATTGTGCACAATCTCTGGGTTATAATCAATAAGGAGTATCCGAGTCTCACGGATATTTGTTACGAGTCTCACGGAACTAGCACACAAACCGAGTCTCACGGATCCACATATATGTGCAATACTCAAGTCTCACGAGAATATATGTGTTGTGCTTTACCCAGAATATACCTACACGCAAACCAAGTCTTATGGATCCGTATATATTGTGCAATTCTCGAGTCTCACGAGAAATATATACGTCGTGTGGTATTTTACTAGAGTCTCATGAGTCATCCCCATCTCCAGCACACCATGTCATGTATGATATGTTGTATGTATCTCACATCATCATATGCACTATCACATATCATGTCTTAACAATTCATGTGCATATGCCTTACCTTACTATCATGCTCATTATGATCAATGAATGTCCTCAATATGTATATTATCCACATTTCCATGAAAGCATGTCAATCACATATAATTCACTAATCAAGTTTCAATCATAATCCACAATCACAACAAGGCACATAAAATCTAAACATCTCATTTGACATATTCCTGTATGAAAATATACACTTCTATGGCAAATACATTTGGTGGCCCCCAAACTACGAATCAATTGCTCACCAGGTCTCAAATAGTAGTAATTTAATAATCACACGCAGTCACACTTTTCACACACTATCATTGTGCACACGGTCACATAATGATCCATAATTTACCTATTTTCATTTTTTCCTTATCGACCCTTCCTCGATCTGCAGAAATATTTTCACCCCGAGTACTTATTTCACATTATAATTTCTCACATCAAACATCCATAGGCATTTTTCATTCAAAAGTATCAATAAATACGATGAACAATTTATATGACATCAAATTCATTAGCCCTACACTTTAACTTGTTTCCCATTCTTTCCTCATAAAGATTCTAATGGCTTGCGGAAGTAATATTTGAGAACTTGAGATTAAAATCGGCAAAAAGGTGAATGTTTTTGGAACTCATCTTTAACCAGAACAAGTCGCGCTCGTGAGAGAGAAAGTCGCGCTCGCAAGGAAGACAACAAAGTTTCTGTGTCTCGGAGGATCCAAATCGCGCTCATGAAAAATCATGTCGCGCTCGCGAACTTGGAACTAAAGTTTCTGTCTGATTTAGGTCCCATTCCGCGCCTGCGAATGGAAAAGACACGGTCGCGACTTTCTTTTCAAGGGGGCAGAAACCTCTCTTACTCAACTTTAATTGCTCTAAAATTTTGTACACTTCCAAACAACTTAACAGCTAAAATTTCATTTAATTTCAGCTCATTTCAAGCTCATTTAGGTCACTTTCTACTCAACCAAAATCTATTGGCTAATAAGGCACTTTCATTGCTAACAACTTATGATTTCAATCCATTCAACTATCAATTCAATTCATTTTGATCTAAAAAATTTTACTGAATTTCCTTAACAAAGTATAGAAGTTGTCTACCACATTTGGGTTACCATCTAAAATCATTTAAATATCTTCTTTACTCTTTAATTTGCCTAACATACTCCTTAATACCTTTCTATCTTTCCTAAATTAATTTCGACCACAAATCTACCCAGTTTATTATCATTTTTTCAGACATAAATTTAACATATAAATAAAGTTTCACACAAAATTTCAGGTTATTTGGAGTCAATTTGGGTACCAAACTCACTACTTACATTTTTGGTACTTTATGCAGGTTGAACCTAAAAGTTTCAACGACACATCTCACTTGTCTAATTTTTCTGACCAGTTTAGGTTCTATTTTTGACAAAGTGCAAAACATAAAAATCATATATAACATCCTAAATAATCTTCATATAAAATTTCATAATTTTATATAATCGTTAAGGCTTCCAAATAAGAAATAATAATGACTGCCCTATACTGAGATTCTGTAATACGACAGTTTTGACCTTTATCTATTCTTACTATACTTTCATACCTCAAACGATCTAATTTAGTAAAATAATGTGTTTAACAATTGTAGCCAACACTCACAGATTTCTATTGGTATATTATTCATAACTTTTAGACCTTATTTGGTCCTCCAAAATAGGAATACAACATACTGTCACACAGAGTAATATTTCCAGTTTTCAAGGTATACTAACATCTCATTCATTTTCTCTATTCTATGATCTTTGTCACTTTGGTTTATGTCTAAAATCATGTCTTAGTCTAGGTTTAGGTTTATCACGCTTCAAACCTATTGTCCAACTTAATCTATCCATGAAAAACTTCAAATTTAACAAAAAGATATACAACATCTAACTTTTGGTTTCTCTCCCTCTCTTCCTTTTTCTTTTCCTTTCTTCTCCCTCTATTACCTTTTGTTTCTATCTCATCTTCTCTTTTTGTTTTGTTTATATATATATATATATATATA
>CAOGCB010383950.1:0-14243 GCA_948266635.1 Cnidoscolus chayamansa | reverse complement strand
CTTTTGATTTTTTGAATCTCTGAAAGTCGTCAGATTTGGAATTCTCTCGTTTCTTCTATTAGGGTTTTGTTTAGTTACGTTTTTTTTAATTAGAACCTCATAATTTTGATAGTTGATTTTGCTTAATCGTTGTCATTGAATTGGAAATGTTTCTCTGCCCAGCGGTTGAGGAGTAATCTGCTGCTGATTTTAATGTTTAAATCTGAAGAAATTTTATTTAATTAATATGTTCTTGTGGTTTTTTGTTATATTCTTGGGTGCATGGGCTTGTGTGGTGCAATAGATCTCCCTGAGAATTGGATCCTTTTGAAGAGTTCCTTTGTGCTACTCTAGATGGGGGCGCCAAAGCAGAAATGGACCGCAGAAGAAGAAGCAGCTCTAAAAGCTGGAGTTATTAAACATGGGGCTGGCAAATGGCGCACAATACTTAAAGATCCTGAATTTAGTGGTGTTTTGTATCTGCGATCGAATGTGGATCTCAAGGTTAGTACACCTAAAACTATTGTTAGGTGGATGCTTGATTTCCTAGAATGAGCATTATGCTTGGTATGTACAACTGTTTCTATCAATTTTTTTTTAAGTGGCAGAATTAAAACTTTCTCATGGTTGGAGTGATTAATGTGTTTGCACTTTTATATGCATAGGATAAATGGAGAAATATGAGTGTAATGGCAAATGGGTGGAGCTCCCGTGAGAAGTCTAAATTAGCTGTTAAAAGGGTGCACCATGTCCCAAAGCAGGAAGAAAACCCCATGATTCTCAATGCTGTTCCTCAGAGTGATGACGATATTTCAGATACTAAATCCATCGTGGCTGCCAATTCTATAATGCAGACTGCTGGTCCAAAAAGAGCAACTGTAAGGTTAGAAAATTCTGTTGTTTCTCGACATTACATGTCTTATGTCCATATTTTTGGGAGTAAAGTGGAACTCACATTGATTCACTATAGTGTTGATGTGAATTGTTAGTTTATAGTCTTGATAAGGAGCCTGGTCAGTGTCAAGGTGTTGGTTCTATAATCATGTTAAAGGCATGCCTTCAGCAGAATTCATGTTATTATATATCTAGGAGTACTTTTATGGATTATATACTTGTTGAACTATAGTTCAGGGTATTTGTAGCTAAATTGTCCTTACATATGTGGTAGATAAGGTTACTATTAGTATTATTATTTGGTGAGGCTGAAAGGGGGATTAGAGGAGACATTTTTAACATTTGACCACTTGTACTATGAAATAAGTGTTTGGTCATGGGAAATTAACTATTGCTTCATGTCAAAAAATTACTTAACATGAAAGTTTTATGTTTATAGGTGAGCTTAAGATCATATCTCTTCAACACATTCCTGTACTCGAATGCCCACTGGGCTTGAAGCATGAACGAGCAGATACTCACTTGATCTTGTAACTGAAACATTTAATTAGTAAATAAGGGACCACGTCTTGAACTTTGAACCTCTTGGTTTGAGGTACTTGGTACCATGTCAAGAAACCATTTAACCTAAAATCTTAAGCTTGTAGTTAAGAGCCCCAACAATAGTTTTATATCTCAAACACTTTAAAAACCTTAGTACTTTGATTGAATTCTTCCGGAAATTCAATCTTTCTACTGGATTCAAATTGAGTTTTTATTAAGCAATTGCAATATTTTGATTAACAATAACTTGGTTGAGTTAATCTTATGTATGATTTAATGACATAGACCTGTCATTTCCCGAAAGAAGTTCCTGTAGGAAACAAGATAAAAAAAATGTGAGACGATATTAAGAACTTGAGATACTGTGTGAGAAGCTTGCAAACTCAGTTGAGGAACTTGCAATTCTTTTTATAATGTCTAGATATAGACTTGGCTACTTGGGATTTGAAACTTGTTATGTAGGCGTTTTTTATTTTATCAGCTTCGTCATTTCAAGACATGATAAAGTAAACTTATACTACTATACGTAAAACCAATATGGAGCCTAACACTACTATTTTCATGTGGCAATTATAATTTTATTTAACGATGAACTGACAAGATTCCTCAATGTGCAAAACTGCAAATTTTAAAGTAGATTGTAAAATATAAGTTGAATTAATTGACAATTGATATTATTGATCCCAATAATGATGACAGCTTATGGTGTGTCATTACTCAATAGGCAGTAGGCAATGCATGATTCTCTTGAAGGTATATCAATATAAGATGAAAGTTTGTTTGTAGCTGTAGACAGTTGCTTGCATGCACTGACAAGGATTATCTTGGAAAGTATTATGGCTTCTAATGATGGCCTGGTTTTTCTTGCCAGATATGAATCTGCAAAACAAGAACATGGAGTGGATTGGTTGGCCTAGACAACCTATCCAACGCTCATTCAATATGGTAAATTGGAGGGCAATCGGTAGTTGTCTATATAGAAATCATACTCTTGTTTAAGTAGATATCAACTCCTTCTATTTGTTAGGGATATGCTGGAGTTCCATTAGGAGTAGGAAGTTGAATCCTGTCGGGAGTCTTCTTCTATGGGAAATAAGTTTGTGCTGGATCAGGATGCTGGCACTTTGACAGGCAAATCATGCTATAACCAAGTCATGACTTGAGCTAGCTAATCATACCAAGTATAGGGGTGGGAACATCATTCATTGTGTCCAAATCATCCCCTATGCCCGACTCATCTGCATGAATTGAACCCTGTTTCTGACTTGGGTTACGGTACCCAAATATATGATGACCTTTTATCATTTATTAGCTAACTGTTTGTTAGTGCATTTGAAATTCATCATTTGTTTTTCTGTTATGATTTCATTAGATTTGGCTATGAGTCTGAAGATAAAATTATAGTGTCAAGTTGGTTTTAATTAAATATATATTCTATTTGCTTTTTACATATCTCCTTTCTGTTTTTTGGCTGTGTGTTTTTGTAGGTTGGACAATCTTATAATGGAGGCTATAACTAGCTTGAAGGAGCCTGGTGGTTCTAATAAGACAGCAATTGCTGCATATATAGAGGTAGTCTTCTATTTGGATGCGTTATAGATCTTGACTTGTCTCTTTTCCCCAACTTAGGATGTTATGGAATACCAGTGGCCTGAGTCTTTTATAATTCCATCATTTTAAGATTTAAAATAATCAAATCATATACTTGGAATTTGACATGGTTAAGATTTATAAGACTCATAGCTTTTAGTAATGGTCCAATCCAAACTGTCAGATTTTACGTTAAGTTTTTGCTTTGGAGGTCACAGTCGTTTCATAGTTTTCAATTTCTTCTGAATCAAAATTCTTTTAAGTTTTTTACTTTGGTAATTTTCAGATGGTTTTCTTGTTTTTAGATCTTTTTGTAGGAGAACAAGATGGGGTTGAGAAATGAGATATTCCCATTCTCAAAGCGGAATAAAAAAAAATAAGAGAAAGAAGAGGTGATTAGAAAGAACATAAAATTTTTCTTGACTGGGTACATCTGGCTTTCAGTATTTGCTTTGAAATTTGAAACTTTGTTGTTACTGAAATATGCCAGTTTTCTTTGCCGTCTGTTTGTGGTTTACTATTGTTTTGTGACATCATACATGCTACTTCCTTCTAGGCATTATGTCATTTCTTTATCTGCATGTTAGGAACTTACCTTCTTTTATCAGTTAATATTCTCAGTTGTTTCTCTAGGAACAATATTGGCCACCTCAAGATTTCAAGAGGATATTGTCAGCAAAACTGAAGTATTTGACATCAAATGGCAAGCTGATTAAGGTAATTATGATCTATAGCTTGGTGCAGTCGTCATCCATTCTGTTATACTGACAATATCTGTGCATAATGCCATGATCTAAATATAGCAGCAGCATATTTGATTCTTTAGATTATCTTTTAGCTAGATTTGTTAATATGAATAATTTGAATTTATTTTTTGGGTGAGGAATTTTATAAGAGTGTTTAGGGCCTTTAGGCTGCATGTCATATTGGGGGTTAGGACAGCATGTTAAATAACTGATAGTTGCCTTTTTTTGTGTTTGGTGTATGGAAAAAAGTCAAATTAATTGCAATTCAGGATTTCTCAATTCATTAGGCCTTAAAGTTCATAGTTGTCAAATCTTGAGTTGAACCGAGAATCAAAATTCTAATTTTTTAAATTGAGAATCAAGAATCGAATCAAATCGAACTCTAAGATTCGGTAAACTTTCAATATATATATATATATATATATATATATACACACACAGATAGTTGCCTATTTTTGTGTTTGGTGTATGGAAAAAAGTCAAATTAATTGCAATTCAGGATTTCTCAATTCACTAGGCCTTAAAGTTCATAGTTGTCAAATCTTGAGTCGAATCGAGAATCAAAATTCTAATTTTTCAAATTGAGAATCAAGAATCGAATTAAATTTAAACTTCCAAAATATATATATATATATACATTTATTTATTTATTTATTTATATTAATTTTATTACTAGATAATAAACATTTACTAGAAAATAAAAAACTAAACATAAAATCAAAATAAACCTAATAACCTTGTTGTGGTCAAGCTCAATGTGTCAAAGTAGCAAATCAAAATTTTAAAATAAAAGTAGATAAGCCTATTTTTGTATGTTGGATCATTTGCTCATTCTTCTATTATTAATTTGTTGTCATTTTCTTGAGTTTTCGGTCTTTTCTCCTTTTCTTTATTTGATCATTCATTGCCCTTCTTCCTTCTGAATCGACGAATTCATTATGATTCAGACGATTTGCACGATTCACTTTTGATTCATATAATTTTTTTGACAATTTACAATTTACCCATCATTTGTATGATAAAGTTAATGATTCAATATGAATCTTGATTCGAATTGTAAATCATATGATGACAACAATGCTCAAGTTAAATTAAATTCTCTCTTTTATGTTGGCAGTTGGATAATATATATTTTTGTAATAAAATCAAATTTATATGTTCAATTGTCTGTTATCCAGTTGTAGTCTCCAAAAAGAAGGGTCTACCAATGTATCTGATGTACATGCAAGATGTGTTTCTGGATAAGTGGTTAGTGTAACATACAATAGATAAACTCAGCCTCAAATTAAACGCTGGATTTAGATCTTAGATGAATTTTTTTTTTGTAAGATTCTTTCCACAATGGATTAAATGGTTTTTTGCATGTTTATCTATACCTGAACTCTTAGGTTCTTAGACTAAAAGGGCCCGTGGTTAAGTTGGTTTGGTGTGCACAATGATTATATGTGGATGTTAACTGTAGCTACTACTACCTCTTGCGAAGTCCTGTTTATGTTTTATTTCACAGCTGGATCCTAATTCCCATTATGCCTTTTATCTTTGTAGGTTAAACGCAAGTATAGGATTGCACCTGCTACAACATTTTCTGACAGAAGAAGGAATTCTTCAATGTTATTCATGGATGGAAGACAGAGGATATCACCAAGATTTGAGAGGGATGATTTCAATATGCTTACAAAATCTCAAATTGATATGGAGCTGGCCAAGATGAGAACTATGACTGCACAAGAGGCTGCTGCAGCAGCTGCACAAGCAGTTGCAGAGGCAGAAGCAGCTATAGCAGAAGCTGAAGAGGCTGCAAGGGAAGCGGAGGCTGCAGAAGCTGATGCAGAAGCAGCACAAGCATTTGCAGAAGCTGCTATGAAGACGCTGAAAGGAAGGCCACCACCCAAGATGGTAAACTTCATTACCTAATCATTTTGTGACCTGTTTAATTTATTTGAGATGCTTGAGAAGTCGTTAAACTTGCGTTTTAGATCAAAATTGGAAGGCAAAGGTTGTGACGAAATAGTGGCTTTTTGTAGAATTTCTTTGAAATGGTCTTTTATCTAGATTGAAGCTTCATTGCTTTTAGCGAAGCCTTGATTTTCTACCTCTCCTCTTTATGAAGTACATGCATGTAATAACCTAGACTTACAACTCTATTTCATCATTTATTTGTTTTTTGGTTTGTGCTTTTGGGACTTGGTCGGATGACATTGGAGTCTCTTAGATAGAGCTTAGAGTTCTCTGTTACTTGGGCTCTGAATGAGCTTCATAACGGCCATATGCTTGGAGATATATATTATTCTTTTGCTTTAATACATCATTAAAGTTTTATCTATCGAGACTTGAACAAAGATGATTTACTAATATATGCAGATGATCCGAGCTTGATGGAGATATCAGTGAGGAGCAATGAGACAGTTTGATGAAACCAAGATAGATATTGGTCAGATGCTGAGGGTTGCACGTCTGTAAATATGGAAAGGCTTTTTCTGTAGGGTACATAATATGACAATTTATTCAGCTGTGCATCCTGGTGGGTTTGGTAGACTGCAATTGCATAGGCAGCTGGTTCTTTTAGACAGTTTCAAATGGGAATTTGTTATTTTCTTCCCCCTTGTCTGGAAAGTTATGCTTTGTTATCAGTGCTTATTTCCAAGATAGATCATAAAGGAAAGAGTAGCTAGCAATGGTTCTGACAGATGCTTGTTTGTAGTTCGTTTAATGTTTCATTAGCGGAGTTTAGGGGTTATTGGTTATGGAATTTTTTTTATCAGGTTCACAAGTTCTAATCAGAGGTTTAGAACGTTGCTAATGTATGAACATGGAGAAGCATTTGGAATGCTTGGAGTCCTCTTTCCTGTAATCACTAATCAGATGTAAGCATTTAGGCCTGTTGTAATCTTTTCAGGATTCATTGCTGATGATTCCTAATAAATGATCTTTTTCATTCTTTGCTTCATGTAATTGCCTCCAAAAGTATCTTTCCACTTACTGAAGTTCTCTATTTATTTACTTTTTTGATGTATTTTGACCATTTGAATAGAAAATGTAAGTATGTATATATTTTTGTGGTCATTAATGAGTACGTATACTCTAACCACTATTAAAGTGGTATAGTTGAAGAACAGTAACTATATCTTAATTTTAGATATATGTTTTAATTTTTAATATTAAAGATAATTATAACAGTAAAAATATATTCTTTTCTGTAAAAATATTTTTATATATAAAAAAATATATCTTTTCTGTAAAAATATTTTTTCATAGGTTTCAAAAATTTTATTTTTTAATATTTAATTATAATATTACAAAATAAATAATATTTGTAAATTTATTTATAAAAATATTAATGAGTTTCTCAATATATATAAAAAATGAAATTATTTCTTTAAACATAATTCAATTTTCTATTAATTAAAAATATATTTCCTATTTATTATTTTTTTAAAATATTTTAAACATCAAGAAATACAAAAAAAAATCATACCTTAAATTACAATAGTCTTTTTTAGAAAAAAAAATCATTTATAACTAATAGAAAATAGATATCTTGTAATTTTTTAAATAGATATACAATAGAAAAAGGTTGAAATTTTCTTTTCAAAATTAATGTAAGTGAAGGAAAATAATATTTTAAATTTGATTAATTTTATTATCATTTACAATGAAAAAAAAATCTTTTATAATATTTTTTTGACAATTTCATTGTTTTCATAAATGGAATAACGAAAATATTTATTGATTTAAAATTTCTAATAAAAAATATCTGCTTATAATATATTTTATCAAAAAATCATTTAACAATTAAACATATAAAAAAATTCAATTAAAAAGAGAAAATAAGATCTATCTAGTAAAAGGATTTAGAGAAATTAGAGTAAATTATATTATATTCATGATGGATTCAAAGTAATCTTAATTAGAGACAAAATATTTACAGTTAGGCAGTAAAAATAAATATAATTAGAATTTAAACATATAGAAACTAAGATTTTATCTCCTTATACACCCTCACAAGATGGCATATCTAGTAGAGATGTCAATCTTGGACTTGAAATGATTAAAGTCCTAAGTAGACAAGGCTTTTGTGAGTAGATCAGCCAGTGGCTCCTTCGACGTAACATGTGATACTCGAAGCAGTCCCTCCTGTACTTAAGTGTGAACAAAATGATAATCCACGGCAATATGTTTCATGTGTGAATGGAACAATGTATTGGTAGCAACATATATTGCACTTAAGTTATCATAACTGAAATTGCAGGGATTTGAACATGAAGTTCCTGAAGAAGATTCCAAACCCAAATAACTCAACAGATGTTGACGCAACTGACAAATATTCAGCTTTAGTGGAAGACTGTGCTATCGTTTTCTGTTGCTTAGATGACCAGGCAACAGGATTGTGACCCAAAAAGATGATGTGAGCACTAATAGATGTGCGATCATTGGGGTTGCCAACCCAATCAACATCAGAGAAAGCATGTAGAACACAAGAAGAAGCTTTGTGCAAGAATAAATCTGTGTCATATGTACCATTGAGATATTGAAGAAGACGTTGACCGTAGACCAATGGTTTACTGTTGGTCGAGAGGTGAATTGAGCAAGCTTGTTAACCACAAAGGCTATATCAGGTCTAGTTAACAAAAGATATTGGAGCTTACCCACCATAGTTCGAAACAATTTAACATCATCGAAATGAGCAGAGTCATCCAACTTTAATGATGTTGTAGGCGCTAATGGCGTTGAGACAGAATTAGCTCCTTCCATTTATGCAATTTCAAGTAATTCTTGAATATAATTCTATTATGATAGCAAAGTACTTGTCGAATTTCGGTTCACCTCAACACCAAGAAAGAAATTCAAATTACCCAGGTCTTTACAGAAAACTTCAATTTGAAGAGCTTGATAAATACTTCCACTTGGTCAGATTTATTGCCAATGATGACAATATCATCAACATACATAGTAGATAAATAATCACCCTAGCTTTTGAATATATAAATAAATAATTGTGAGATTGTGAATGTTTAAATCCATTTATGAAAAGAAAAGTACGAAGTTCTTGATAGCATGCTTGAGGCTCCTGTTTAAGTCCATAAAGGGACTTCTCTAGGCGACATACTGAATTCGGTTCTTTTTCATCAACATATCCCGGAGGCTGTTCCATAAATATTGTTTCAGTTAACTTGCTGTGTAGAAAGGCATTATTAACATCAACTTGTCTCAATGGCCAATCAGAAGAAACTGCAAGAGACAAAATAATTCTTAGTGGTGTGCTTTGCAATAGGGAAAATGTTTGATCACAGTCCAAGCCAGGTGCTGGGTGAACCCCTGTGCAACTAATCGAGCCTTATACCGAATAGGAACCCCAATAGAATCATATTTAATTCGAAATAACCACTTACAACTCACCATATTGGTTGCCATGGAGGGAGAGAGTCCACGTTCATTGTATCTGCATCCATAGCAGCTTGCTATTTAGGGTCTTTAAGAGCTTGAGCTATAATTTTAGGAACAAACAGCTTAGGCTCAGTCACTATTTCTGTGGCAAGATAGAGACAATTAATTGGTTGTAAATATTTTTTTTACTCCTTATGGTCATAGGATGAGTGGAATGAACTTGCTATGGTGCATTTGTCGAGATAGATTGACATATTGTAGTCTCACATGAGTCGATAAGATTAGTAGAAGTAGAATGTGTAACTGATTTCAAATTATGAGCTTTAAAAATCTTTGGTGAAAATTCTAGTAGTGGGGAGACTGCACACGAAAGAGGAGCACATGTTGGAGTTGTTTGCGTGGCAACATGATCACCTATAGAAGATTGAGCAGAAGGCATAACATAATGAAGTGGATACCACATATTGAAAGTAGACTTAGTAGGACACTCAAAGTTACTTGAAAGAGAGGAATAAGGAAACGAGTGCTTAACAAACTCAACATGAAGAGATAAGTAAAGGACGGGATGAAGACAAATCAAGACACTTATAAGCACTTTGGTTCGAAGAGTATTTTATGAACACACACGGAGATGAACGTGGTTGAAGTTTGTTGGACTTATAGGGACGAAGCCATGGGTAGCAAAGACACCTAAAAATACGGAGTTTTGAGTAATTAGGAACATAACCATGCAAACAGAAAAATGGAGAATCATTATCTAATATTGGTGTAGGCATGCGAATAATATGGTAGGCAGCAGTTAGAAAAGCATGCGTCCAAAATTTTAATAGTAATTGTGCAAGATAAAGCATTGTCAAACCCATTTCCACAATATGGCGATGATGACACTCAGCCGTGGCATTATGTTCTGGTGTATAAGGAGGAAGCAAAAAGTGGGAAATTACGTATTATTGGAGAAAAGTTATAAGATGAATAAACTCACCACCATTATTAGAATACATGGAAATTATTGGCTTTTTAAAATACTTTTCAACCATTTTCTTAAAAGAAAGAAACATCGAAGACACATCTGACTTCTTTTGCAACGGAAACAACCATATATATTTTGTGAAATGATCCATTAAAATTAAAAAGTAACGAAAACCATCAATAGAAGTAACAGGGGCCGGACCCCAAATATCATAGTAAATTAATTCTAACAGTGTTGTACTGTTAATTATAGACCGAGAAAAAGGTACTTCATACATTTTGTTGCATTTACATGAATCATAGAAAAATGAAGAATTAAACGACATAGAAGACTCATTAACATTCTTGAGAATGTGATGCAAAACAGGAGTAGAGTGATGACCAAGTCGCTGATGCTAAACAGGTTGAGAAGTTCAAAATGTATGAAGAGCATTTGGAGTTTGAATTAGACGCTGAAAGAGCAGGTGGCCACTCATACATTCCATCCTTAGGCTCTCCTTTCGTTAGCATTATCCCTGTGCACAAGTCCTTCACACCAAAAGACAACGGATTAAAGGCTACTTCAATATTATTTGAAACACAAATTGATAAACCGATATGAGGTTTTTATTCAAGGCAAGCACACAAAGAACATTGTTCAAGGGTAAACATTTAGATGGAGTAAGGAGTAACACTGAACCAATATGAGTAATTTGGTAACTAGTGCCATCACCCAACATAACATCCTCGTCACCATCATATTCTGAATGAATAGCAAATTATGAATATCCTGAGTTATATGTTGATTTGCACTAGAATCCAGCAGACATTTTGAATCCGTAGAATGCCCAGGGGAAGAGTTCATTGCATAATTGACTTGTAATTTGGAGCCTGCTATTGATCTGAAATTGACAACCATGGACACTTCTTCTTCATCTTAAAGCTTTGTTTCATTACATGACCTAGACAGTCACAATATTGACACATAACACATGCCCTGCTGCCATTGTCTGATTGATTACCAACATATTGTCTATTGTTGTTTTGAGTTTGATTCATTGAAGACGATCGAAAAGGACGAGCTGCTTGAGAGGCACCTAAACTATACCTGTTCATAACATAATTAACCTTAATTTGCTGAGAAACAATTGAAGATTCTCGAAGAAGCTGTCTCAACATTAGTTAATTTTTCATGAAGTTCTTTAAACGAGATTGGAGTATCTTGTGCCCTCAGTGCTGCATCGATTTCTTTATATTCAGGTGTTAGCCATGAAGAATGTACATGACCAGTTTTGGAATTGAATTTGAAATACTTGCATATGCCAATTGAAAGGTAACAGGCCGTGCTTTTTGAAGAAATTCAGTAATGGTGAATGAACCATTTTTCAGCTTAATTAATTGTTCATGCAAACTCATGATTCGGCCTTGAGAAGGCTTAGCATAAATTGCAGCCAGAAATTGCCATACATCATACGATATCTTGACCCCAACCGCAAATGCCACAACATCAAGTGATAAAGAAGCATTTAACGCATCGTGAAGAAACTGATATTGTCGGAATCGAAACATGTTTCCAGACAAGATCAATATTAGGTTGTTGTTCAACAAAGCTCAGAAAATCGTATCCAATTAACAATGAGTACCATTGGATGTGCTAAATTTTATAGTTTGTAGGTGTGAGCTTGATCGGTGCCTAAGTAGAAAAATTAATGGAAATCAATTGATTTGAGGAGGTCATATCGATATTAGCAGAATGAGTGGTAAAAATAACAGGGATAGAGAAAGTAGATATTGTAAAATCAGCCATTATTAGAGCAAAAAAAAAAAAAAGAAAGGCTAGAATCAAAAGAATTTCAATTAAAAAAAAATTAAAGAGAAAAAAACTCTAAAAATTTAAAGTGAGCAGCGTTAATTCTACTCTGATATCATAAAAGGATTTAGAAAAATTATAATAAATTATAATATATTTAATTATAATATATTTATTAGTATTACGTCTATTATTATACACAACCTGATAGGTTTAAAGTAATTTTAGTTAGAATATTTAAAATTAAATAATAAAAATAAATATAATTAAAATTTAAACAAATGATGAAAAAAAACTCAAAATATAACAAAGTTTTAATATTAAAAAGAAAATTAAAATTTATTAGAAATATTATAAAATTTTTATTTGAATAAAATATAAAAAATTAGAAAAAAAAAAAGAAAAAAAAAGGGAGGTATCAATGAGTTTTTATCGAGAAACTCACTTGTGATGAGATGGGGAGAATTCCAGAAGGGAGGTGGAGCCTCTGTACATAGAATTGTAGGACCCACTAGTTTAATTATTTTTATATTTAAATTATTATTAGTACTCTTTTTATATGATATAAATTATATATTAAATTTATTTTAATTGATTTTTTTTAAAAAAACCCACTTGATTACATGAAGATCATTTGTTTTACATAAATTAAAAAAAAATTAAATACAATCAAAAAATCAATTTTTATTTAACATTGTAGTATATTTTCACTCATATCTTAAATAATTTGTATTATCACATTATTGCCTCAACTAATAAATATATTAAATATAAATATATTAATAAATATATAATGGTTTCAAGAACATAGATTTCATGTGTTAAATAAATTTAATGGTTTTAATGTTTTAAATTATTAAATTATCTATTTTGTATTTTTAAAAATGAAATATAAAATTATTTTTTTAATTTATTATTTTTCTCCCCATCTTAATTTACATGCCCTTTAGTGAAAAAAAAATACAAAAATTATATTCATTATTTTTAAATTTTTAAGAGATAAATATTAATAATGGAAATATAAATATATGTATTAAAAATAATATTAAAGTTGAAATATAATTATATTCTATTATTTTCTAAAATGATAATAAAAATTTTTCTAAAAAATTTAAAATAAAAAATAAGATGAGAAAAAGAGATTTTCTAAAGTAAGAATATATAGTGAATTTTATATTAAAAAAGTGCTTTATGTACCTCCTCATAGCTTTTGCAATAATTGTATTCTTTATAAACACTCAATATGTTGAAGATATTTTTTTTTTTATTTTTTAAATTAAGAAAATAGTATTAATATAATTGAAGTAATTGTTTTTTAATTTATTATATCATTAAATTTATTTTGATTTTTAATATATTTATTATTATTATTATGGGCTGAGAGAATATATTTATTATTATTATTATTATTATTATTATTATTATTATTATTTTAAAATTTATTTATAAATATTTAATTTCTCTAATTTTAAATATATATGTTGGAATTGTATTTCAAAATGAATATCATATAGACAAAAATATGGTCCACAAAATATATATAGGGTGGACAAAGTGGAAGAGAACATCAGGAGTCTTACGCGATAAGAAAATAACATTGAAGGTGAAATGTAAATTTTATAAGACCGTTATTCGACCAGCAATGCTATATGATAGTGAGTGTTGGGCACTTACAGGGTAACATCTTCATAAGATGAACGTGGCAGAAATGAGAATGTTAAGATGTATGTGCGGCCATACTAGATTGGATAAAATTAAGAATGAACATATTCGGTAGAAAGTACAGATAGCAGAGATTGATGATAAAGTAAGAGAATGAAGACTTAAATGGTTTGGTCATGTTTTACGGATACTTTCCTATGCGGCGATTCGCAAGTGAGAGAACTTGAGGGTTGATAGGGTTAAGAAAGGTCGAGATAGACTTATGATAGTTTGAAATCAATTAATAGATAAAGACTTAAGAGCCTTAAATATTAATGCAGATTTAGTTAGTAATAGACTTGAATGGAGACGTAAAGTAAGACGTGTGATTGTTGATATTACCTGTAAGCTTATTTATTAGAGGATTCATATAATCGATCACAATTTATTTAAAACTAAGGCTTGTTGTCTTAGTTATTTTAATAAAATGATTAAAAATTTTAATTTTATATAAAAATAATATAAATTTAAAAATAGAATTAAATAATAAATTCTAAAAAATGAGGGACTTTATAGTAATTGTGTGAAATTAAAATAATAAGAGAATTTAGGTGGAAAAGAAGCCCTTGAAGCTTAAAAATTTTCCAGCTCCAAATAATAGCAGAGTTGTCTGTTACTTACCTGTTCATACAAGGCATCGGTCGTTG